>WBMV01002291.1:13745-46428 GCA_013396655.1 Campylorhamphus procurvoides | reverse complement strand
AGTGGAAGGTGTCCCTGCCCATGGCAGTGGGTGGAACAAGCTTGTCTTAAAGATCCCTTCCAACCCAAACCATCAGTGATTCTCTGACTTCTCATGGTCTGGACCAGACTGAGGCCAGCATGGAGGGCTCTGCACATTGCACAGACAGTGCACCCAGTGCTGGGAAGAGACTGATACCTGCTGAGACTCTGAGGGCAGCACAGCTGACAGGGCAGTGCCATCCACAGCGCTCTGCAAGGGAGCTGCAAATGTGACAGAGGACCTTGCGGGGTTTATGAAATGCAGAGGCTTCCCTGGAAATAGTAAAGATCATAGAATTGTAGAATGACATGGGTTGGAAGGGACTTTAAAAACCATCTCATTCCAACCCACTGCCATGGGAAGGGACACCTTCCACTATCTCAGGTTGCTCCAAGCTCCATCCAACCTGGCCTTGGACACTTCCAGGGCTGGGGCAGCCACAGCTTCTCTGGGCAACCTGTGCCAGGGCCTGCCCACCCTCACAGGGAAGGATTCCTTCCTAATATCCAATCTAAACCTATTTAGATTGATTCAGTTTGAAGCCATTGCACCTTGTCCTGTCACTAATACCTGGTGGATTTCTGATATGTACCTCTGTATTGTGGCTCATGCTGCTGGTCAGAGACCCTCTCAGTGTCCAGCACAAACCACACAAACCATGGTCCTCCCCACCACATGGATATTGCTCTTGTGGCAAAGCAAAACTCCCCCCAGGAACAGGCCAGCTCACAGACACTGCTCCTGCCACCACCCCACACTCTCCCCTGCAGAAGTGTGCTGGGGGCTTTTCCCAGTTTTTGACTAGAACACAACTCTTCAAGCTTTTCAACTCGTATTTTCTAANACAGGGAAGGATTCCTTCCTAATATCCTGTCTAAACCTACTCTCTGTCAGTTTGAAGCCATTGCACCTTGTCCTGTCACTAATACCTGGTGGATTTCTGATAAGTACCTCTGTATTGTGGCTCTGTGCTGCTGGTCAGAGACCCTCTCAGTGTCCAGCACAAACCACACAAACCATGGTCCTCCCCACCACATGTATATTGCTCTTGTGGCAAAGCAAAACTCCCCCCAGGAACAGGACAGCTCACAGACACTGCTCCTGCCACCACCCCACACTCTCCCCTGCTGAGGGCTTTCCCCAGTTTTTTGACTAGAACACAAATCTTCAAGCTTTTCAACTCGTATTTTCTAAGACTTTCTGCACTAGGTGGATACCTGACAGCGTGTAAACACACCACAGCCTGTCAATGAGCTGCTCTTCATCAGTGGAGTTCTCACTCCAAATACAAGGTAAAATGTGTTGACTTTAAACTTCAGGGAAGGAAATTTAAGCCAACACTTTGGGGTTGCAGTTGGGTTGGTCTAGGATGGTGCAGTGCACAGACCCCATGTGGCAGCTCATGGAGCTGCTGTTCCCCAAACCACGTTTAAATGTGTTCATACTTCCTATATTCTAATAAGAACTTGGTTTTCTTTCCCTTCATCCTCGGAAAATAACTGGCCAGTCTTTACCAGCTTGACTCTGTCCTATAAAAATTTTGCCTGTGAATAATCATTTATTTCCAGGTTGTTTTGAACAATATCACGTCTCATCTCAACAGCTGTCTCAAATCCTTTCTGTCCTGGGTAAATTATCAAAACAGCTGAAAGCCAGCCTGGCTGGGATTTTTAACACTCAAATGGAAGGGGAAAAAAAAAAAGCAAGAGTTTAACTTTCAGTAAAATAATGACCACACTGGACCAAAAATAAACCATCACTCACCCAAATAAAGAGAAGCAAGTGCCAGCATACAAATGGGGGGGTTAACTGCATGAAGTGCCTCAGCCCCAGCACAACAAGGCAGAGGCAGCCTTGAGGCTTGGGGCTGGCCCAGTGTTGTACCAAATATTGGGGGTCAGAGGTGATGCCTCCACCCCCAACCTCACCCCCTCCCCAGCTCAGGGGTGCCACCATCCCATTGGAGCCGACTCTTGAAGTGTAACTTGTTATTCTGTTACAGTCATTTTCTATATTAATTTTAGGGAGCATCAAAAGCCCTTTCATATGTTAAACTCTAATTCATATGCTAATACCCAATTTATGGCAAGTTAATTATTTTGTGTCCAATTTATTGCTCGGTGTTCACTGAGGAAGGGTAGATTTTGGCAAGGGCTGTGTGGATGGGCAGGACTGAGCCAGGTAACACCCTCCTGCTTCCTGAGTGTGATCCAGAGCAGGCTCTGGTTGCAACCAGCTCCTGTCTCACACAGCCATCCCAGTGCCATCTCGTTGTTTCCTTCCTGGTGGCATGTCTGGCAGAGAGGTTGGAAAAGTCTGCTCCAAAGCTTTCCACAGCACCACTCAACCCACCAAAGCTGTTCCCCTCAGGGCTTGGGTTTGTCCAACTGCTCCAGAGCATGTGCCAGGAAAGCAGGAATGGGGGATTACTGAGAGGATAGGATTTTCAAAGGATGAAGTGATGAATAAAGAACGATCCAAGCAGAAATCAGACAAAAATGGATTGGGCACCCACCTCTGCTCACAGCAGCCACATCCTCTCATTCTGCTGTATAATTTTTGCCCCATCCTGCTTTGTACAATGACCATGAAATAGTGGATGCAGTTTTCCTCAAACAGGCTCTTGGCTGCCCAAGAGAGCCAGGAGGGGATGGGGACAGCCAGGGATGCTCCAGTCCCTGACCTGAGTGCACAACCTTCACGCTGCACATTATTTTACCTTCCCTGCATGCCAGGAAGAACTTTCCATGTCAGGAATTGCACCCACACCTCTGCCACGAGCATGTGGTCAGACCTACAACAAGCTGGACGTGTGGGAGAGCACAGCAGTCCCTTGGAAGTGTGTTCCCATTCACCATGCCCTTCCCAGGTGACATCACCCAGCCAGCACCACAGCAAGGGGCTCACCAGAGCCGAGGGGGAAAATGCACGGAGGGGGCACAGAGCAGGGATGGGGAGCATATGCTAAACATAAAAAAAAACACCATAGCAGTTTAGCCTTCACCATTTTTTTTAACAGTCTATTTTCTGCTTGAGGAAGCAGGTGCATTTCCCATCCTTGCAGCATCAAGAGCCGACAGGCTGTCGGAGATGTGATGGCTCCAGGACAGTTACACTGCCTCGGATTTCACATTCCTGACACATCCGATAATTATGCCAAATGAGCTCACCTCATCTTCAGCCTTCTGAGCTGCACAGACTGAATTAAGTGAAAGCTGTTGGTGTCTCAGATGAGAAAGGCAGGAGGGGAGAGGCACCGACCCACCGTGCTGTGGGGACGGGACAGGGCTCGTGGGTCCCCATCACTGCTGCCTTGGCAGGTGATGCACCCAAAAGAGTGAGGATCAACCTTCTGCTTGCCCCAGCTCAAACAGCCACCTCCTATCTCCCAACAGTGCCAGTGGGAGAGAGTGCAAATGCTGCTCTCCCCCTCCCCTGGAGCCAAGAATCGCTTCTCCCCATCTCCCCAGCTCTCTTTTCAATTAACCCTTTTTCTCAAATCCTGCACTGAACACCCCAGCCCATCCAGGGGATTTTGCACAGACACATTTTTGATTCTCCATCTTACATTTTTAGCATAAAACCCCCCTACGATTTATCCCAATGATATGAAGGAGCTCCAGTAGGAAAAATGAAGCTGTAACTCCCTTAAGCTAAACTCCAAATTCATTTCATAATCCTTAGATAAAAGCTTAGAAGCCAGAATATTCATTACCAACCCAAGCTCCACAAGGAGACGGGGTAGTAATGGAATGGAGCAGACTTGACACAGAGGATGTTTCTACAGAAATTAGCCTGTCATAAGATTACAGGGACTAAGTGTTATTGGGTGATAAGGTGTGATGTGTTAATATTAAATTATCTTGCCAGTTTAAAAAAAAAAAAGGGAAGAAAAAAAAAAGGAAAAAAAAAAAGCCACTGATTAAACTCACATTTATTAAAAGCCCTGAATGTGATATTAAAAGATCTCAGATAAACCAGTTTATTTCTGTACTGGAAACCAAATTGAAAGAATTCTCCAGGAGGTATTCCTTTGAATGGAACATTACAACAATAAAACAACAACAAAAAAGAGGCTTTAATAAATGTTGGGACTAAAGAAGCCTTAAATATTCCAGACTAATCTCTCCAGGAAGGGTTCATTAACCCTTCATTCCCTTTCTTGTATCAAAACAGGGATTAACTAGAGAGTGTATCCATCTGAAATAAAGCTCTGTACATCCCAAATTCGCTGTCTATAGCAAGAGGGGATTAACTCCACTGCTCCATGTGACACAAGGCTGGGACAGGTTGCTAACAAAGGTTTCTGGAGAAAGAATAAACCACAAGCACAAAGCTTAAGTGATTTGTCCAAGCCACCAGGACCAGCGAGATAACAACAGGGCCATCAAGTATCTAGAGCTTGCTTAAAAATTTGATTTGTTGCCATCAAACAGCAACAAATAACACCAGGAGCTGAGGCATGTTTGTTCAGAGCTGCGTGGTCACATCCATCACCCACCGTCCCTGCTCGTCCTCCCACCAGTTTGAGTCAACACAGAAGGAATTCATGGCCAAGTTCATGGGGCACTGGGGAGAGAGGTGATTTATGAGGGGATGGTGGCACCAGCCTTGACCCAGATAACCCATAAACATGCCCTGTGGTGAGGGCTGGGGGGCTCAGAGGAGGGACCCCAGCCCTGCAGACCATGGAGGGAGCTCCCGTGGGTGCTGGGGGACACCAGCCTTGCCTTGCCATGGAGATTCAGCAGGAGTTATGCCTAGGTCAGAAACTAGAAGAGATTCTCTAATCTCTTGGTACAATAGAGCAAGAAATATAATTAGCTTTAAAAGGCTGCTAAATTCATTAAAACAAAACATGAGCCAGGACGTTCAAGCAGGAGAGATGGAAGCTCCACTGGCCCACAGTTCCCATGGGTGCTTCCCTGTCTCCTCTACCAACAGCAAGTTGTCATCTCCCAGGGCAGTGGAGGACCTCTATGAAGGGATCTATAAAGGTGGACTATAGTTCTAGATGCCCCAGATTCCTAAAAGCGCCTCTATGAAGGGGTCTATAAAGGTGGTCTGTAGTTCTAGACCCCCCAGATTCCTAAAAGGACCTCTCTGAAGGGGTCTATAAACCCCTAGAAAAGCACTTGTGGTATTTTCTCAAATCCCAACTGTTTTTCCTTTTCCCCTTAACAAAACCAACATTTTTTCCACACGATGCTTTAGGAGGAAGAGAATGGAGCTCAGCAGGGTGGAGGTTGTCCCCATGAGGGTGCAGGGAGCAGCACCTTGCTTGGCAAGGACAGAGGTGGGCAGGCAGACTGCAGGTCCCTCGCTGCCCACCAGAACCTGCTCCCACACAGAGGTGCCCAGAGGAAGCTGCTTTTTGGATGAGGGTCTAAATTATTGCATCCAGTTCGGTTCCTGAAGCTGTAAGTATTTTGCCCTGCTGTCCCACCACCATCACATCATGTTGCTCTGTCCTTGTTCAATCCCTTGCTGTTGAACAAGCTCAAGGCACAGACCCCTCTCTCCTGAGAGCTAAAACCACCTCATTGGCACCTCTCCCCCTGCCCACACCCCCTGCAAGCTGGCAGTGGGCATCACGTGTGCCAGCATCCCTCCAAGCAGCTCAAGGAAATCCAAGGACCTTCCCCACCTCCTGCCCTGGGATGAGTTGCAGCCCTCAGGCACTGACACAACTTCAGAGGTACCACGAGTGGCACGTTCTGCCCATGACCCAGCCAACTGAATTATTCAAATCTTTTCAAACCCAGCTGTATTACATCTCACTTCTCCTTGCTCTGATGCACTCAGTGCAGCTCCAGCTTCACACGAAGCAGAGGAGCTGCAGAGATGAACCCACACTACCCCTGTACTGACTCCTGACCTGCAGATTATGCCATCCTGAGCTGCCTGAGAGCTACCCTGAAATCAAGCCACGAGGAAAAAGAAGATCCTTTTTCTCCCCAGTTACAGCAAATTCTACAGCTGTGGGATGCTTCTGTTCTCTCCCTACAAAGGATTACACTTTTAAAAATATTCTTTCTTTGAAATCTTTTGTGACCCTTGAGCAGTATAAAAATGCAACTGGGGGATGCCGAGCAAGGCTGTGGATCCACTGGGGGACTTCTTAACAAACACAGTGTCGGCCCTCAACAAATAATAAATAACCACCATGAATTATTGATCACAACCCCAGCTAATCAAGTTTCAATCCCTGTGGTTACCACGATATCAGCAGCCCCTTTGATACAGCCCGTGAGCAGCCTTGCTGTGTGTGCCTGCCCAGTGTGGAGCTCTCCAGAAGCCCCAGGGATGCTGAATAGGGATTTGGGAAGCTGATACCCACCACACACACACACAACCCACCAGCCTCCGGGTTCCCAGAGGATGTCTGAGCATCCAGAGTTTTTCCAAAGAAGCACTGCTGCCTGTGATAACATCCCGGGGCATGGCAGGGCTGTAAAGGGGTGGGAAAGTCTGGAATGACAGTGGAGCTGGGCACTGGCTTTGGCTGCACTGAGATTTTTTAGCTGTACAGCCTGGGAATAGGCCTGAGAGAATCCCCAGGAGAGCATCCCCGTGCCCTGAAGGATGCACAGCTCAGACCCAGTGAGGCTGGACCCTTCCACAGACCCCCAGTCCCACCAGCCAACACGCTGCTTGGGGGTCAGGGCAACTCCCCATGGTGGGGCCAGATAGGGAAGGGGCCTCTCAATGCCCACCAGGGTCACCTCTTGCTCTCAGCACATCCATGGCAGCAGGTCCTGCTTCGACAGGGAACTGGGAGGGGACAGCACCTCACTCCACCACTGCCTGCCCTTATTCCTCAAGCAATTTGTGCAAGTGTAATACAAGAAAACTCTGTGCTGTGGTCCTGACAGGAGCTGCCTCCCTGCTCCCTTTACAGGGATGTTAAATCCTGTTATTAAATGCAAGCCATTATCGGGATGTCAGCGGCGCCTCTTGATGAAGCCCTACACCTGTGCAGAGAGCTAGCCCCTGTTACCTTATTTACTATTCATTAGGAATGCTCTGGATTGATTTTCCTCATCCTAATCTCTCTGTGGCTGGAGGATTTGTTTTCTCTGTGTGAGTTCAGGGCACTAGACCTTGCTCCTTTCTCCCCAGGGATGTGCAGCAATGCAAAGCTCTGACATTGCCATCCTGCCCCAAAACTGACCAATTCAGAGAGGCAAAGAAAAAAAATTCTGTGTGTTTTTTTCCTCCTGAACCCTCATGACCATGAGTTTTTCTTCAGGGAGGAGGAAAACTTTGAAAAATATCATAGCTGGAAGTCTTAAGAGCAAACAGGACCTTAGCAGGACTAAAACATGGGAACTGAGCTTCATATTTCTGCAACAGGAGATGCAACAAGCCCACCCCTTTTCCTCTGAGCTTCCCAAGCAGGCCAATTACTTAGCAAATAAGAAAAAGAAAGCCAAAAAGACTTGCTGAAGGAATAGTTAAATATGTACTGCAAGTCCTAAAAACAATATTTCTGGAAGCTTTGATAACTCTGCAAACAGAAGATTGTGCAAATGTTTTACCCACGTTCATATTTCCCAGTAGAAACAGCGATCCCCCTGACAATTTATGAGCCCTCATCCAAACCAAACATCTATCTTTCTTTCAAAGATATTGTGACCCTTTCCAAAACCTCCTTGAAAATGTGCATTTCAGTGATTCTCTCTTGCTGGAAGCAATAATGCCAGTTCCAAGAGCTAAAAAAAAACAAACTTCAAACCTTCCCAAAGTGCATGAGATGAGGTTAAAAATCAGGAGGCTTTCACATGACTTTCACAGGTCTTTCACTTCAGCACACCATGGGATTGGTTGCAACCCATTCCCAAGTGAGGATTTAACTTCAAGGGCAGTGCTGGCTGCAGTTACTCACCAGGAAGATGGGAATGTGCTGGTCCTCATCCTTCCCTCTCAAGGGAAGGGCAAAGGCATCTTGCAAACCACCTGGTTTTAAGTGTCCTCTCCTCATTTCTACTCCCACTCTGGGGACTCCTCTCCACACAACACCAACCTTGAGCATGGCCACAGGTTTAAATTTGCTTTTTCCTGGGCATGCTGAGGGAATTGTTTCAGGGACATCTCAGAGAGGGACCCAGCACAGAAATCAGGACAGCAATTTGGGCACCCCCTGGGAGAAGAGCTGCCTCCTGCCTTATACAAGTTTCCCAATCACATTGTATTCCCTGCTGCTCAGGCAATATGCATTTGCTAATTTGTGCTGGAAAGGAGGGAATTCAACACTCCCCTCCCTCACTGCATGGGGAATAGCCCAAATTTTCCAGAAACCTCCCCTGATTTGTCCTTTAAATAAGCTTAATTATGCCACACTGCCCTTTAGGCAGCTTATGGCAGAATATCGAGAAATGTAAATATATACCTCTATACAGAGAAAAATATATACAATACCCTCTTTCAAGCTGCCCAGCAAGTGCAACAGGCAAGCACGTGGGTCTTCAAATACCTATATATGAATATTGTGGGACAGGTCATTAATCCTTTGCCCCCACAGGATCCCAGGTGGACCCTTTGGAGAGCTGCTCCATCGCAAGGTGCAGGCCCTGAACAGCCCCATCCCTGCTCTCCCTCCCTCTTTATTGTCCACAAGGTCAGGCCAAGCACGATGGAAAATGTTCTGATTGCTTCCTAGCAGGGACCATATGGAGCCTTTCAGCCTAGGTGATGTTGGGGGCTTTATCTTCCATCAGATAAATAATCCTTTCTGGCTGAAGCCACCGCAAGGAAAAGAGGCAAAGAGGGGCTGAGACCCTCCTGCTCCATGGAGGGACCTGGCCCGACCCCCCTGGGCTTCATTTTTGCATCCATGACCCTCCTCTCCAATAGCCACCAGCTGTTAAAGTCCCTAGAGCATCTCACACATCTGGGTCTCTTTATAAAATCATCCCCAGCGTTTAACCTCGTGGTGGGAAAACACATCCCCATTCCCGCAGGGGAGGAGAGTGCAAGGGGCATGGATGCCCCGGGGAGGGGATAGGATGCGGCTGCCCAAGGATCAAGCACCTTTTGCACCCTTTTCCCACCCAAGCTGGAGTATTTTATTCTCCACAGCATTGCAAGGATGGGGAATTTTCCCCTCTTCGCATGCCTTTGGTCTACGGAGCATTCCGGAGCTCCACAGATCTCATGTTGCTCCAGGGTTTAAGGCAGATTCTCGCTGCCTGACTCAAGGGATGTGGAAATCAGCATAAAATGGGATTTAGAGAGCAAAGCTGTTACCAGGGATAACTGAGAGCAGAACAGGGGATGTCTGTGGAAGGCAAGGACCCTGCCCAGATCCACACTGTGCTGCTGCCTTCCCACACCAGTGTGACAACTGTGCAGGGAAAGAGGAGGACATCCAGAGTTCATGGGGCTGAGATCCCTCCTGTCCCGGTGTCTCTTCTCGGCTCTCCTGGGAAACAGGCGTGGATGCTGCAGGAGGAGGGCAGGGAAGGACCTGGCACGGACAGGCTCTTTTCTCTCAATGGCATCGATTATTTCTGTAATCAGCACCTCATTGCCGAAACTGAACAGCCATTATTACAGGATTCTAAAACAAAAATAACCCAAGGGAGGGAAAAAGATGTGATTGAGAAGCTGCTCCTGAACCGTGCGCGTTGGGTCAGTGCCATCTAGAGGCAGCAAACCAGTCCAAAGCACCCAAAACCACCGACATCCCAGGGTTCTCCCAGTCCCTGGAGTCTGTTTGCGCCCTACACCTTGGGAAGGGACATCAGGAGGGGATGCTGCACCCCCTGGTGATGCAGAGCCACCACCCCCAGTGGCTGCTGCCACGAGGACACCAAGGTGGGAGTCACATCGCAGCCTGGCAGCCCTGGAGAGCAGGCATCACTGCATCCTGCATCCCAGCACTGCCTCCTGCATCCCAGCATTGCATCCTGCATCCCAGCACAGCCTCCTTCATCCCAGCACAACATCCTCCATCCCAGCATGGCATCCCGCAGCCCAGCACAGCCTCCTGCATCCCAGAATGGCACTGAGGGCAGCCACAGCCCCAAAGGACCGAGGCACAGCCCAACGTGGTCCCTGTTCACAAGCAGCCACTATTAATATGCATGTACTGTATTAATAGAGCTGGCTAAACACTGCCTCAGGCCAGAGAAATAGTTCAGTGTTTCATTTTCATCCCAAATTAGACTGAAACAGCCAAACAGGAACATTTTTTTTTCACTGATGGAAAGTTCAGGAAAAATATCAAATGAGAAGATGAGAGAGGAGCAAGTAGCAAATCTTTCCTGGTGGTGGGATCCAGACTGGGGGTGGGAGGATGTATCTGCCTGTGCTGCCCTGGCCCATGGGCACTGTTGGCTCCTGCCTTGTGCTCACACACCTTTAGGGCTGGTGTCCTTATTTCAGAGTAATTTATCTGCCCAGGGGACCCATCCTCCCAGGAGCAGAGAGGGTCTCCCAGAGCATCTCCACAGGACAAACCTTTTCCATTCTATTTTGTTCACTTCTTTTTTCCAAAACATGAATTTCTCCTCAACATATTTAAGAGCAAGGAGCCTGCATAATGAAAGAATAAAATTGCCTCCTGTCCCTGGAAACCCTGGCCTATTTTGCAATGATTAACTCACTGTATTTGCATACTGCCCACTCCTGGCTAAAGACTCAAGGGGACAATTTCCAAACACTTTCTAATCTTGCACAGAGCCTGCATGTAGTGTTGCCATTTCCTGACAAACCCAGCGTGGCTGCATCAGGCAAGCTCCACTTTTGCTTCCTTTTATTGATATTATTTCACATTTCCACTGCCAGCTTGCCCACAGCCAGGGCCCTGCCGTGCTGGGTGCTGCACTGATGAGAAGGAGATGTTTCCCTCACTGTGGAACATCACTGCACAAATCAAGTGGTGTTCCCTGGAGCAGTGGGCTATAACGACCCACAATGAGGACATCGTGGGTTTGGCTGGGTTTTCACGTCCATGCTCCCAGTTGGTCACTGGGAATTTGTGTTCCTTTTCCCCCCTGGGCTTTGCAGTGAAAGTTTTCCAGGATAGGGTCTCCCCAAATCACCTAAACACCCCAAGATGGTACATATCTACTGGTATGTGATGAAGCAGTGATGGATCAGTCCATACAAGCCCAAATTATGGGATATAAACCCTAGGCTGCCTCTCTGGGGAAACACAGGAACACTGGTGTCTTTGGAGCTGGGAATGCAATTGGAAATTAAAAGGCCTGGGGACTCAGTAATCACTATGGCAGGGTTTTATTAAGCAAATTATTATTGAGCAAGTAAATAAAGCAGTGGGAGTCAAAGTGGGAATCAATAGCACAGTTTGATCTGGGGCAGCCTGAGCGTGGCCTCGTGCTGATCCCACAGCACTGCCAAAGCCAGTGTCGAGGGGGGACACAATCCAAGGCACAGGTGCTTGAGGGAAGGTCAAGTGGAAATTAATAAAATAAACACCAAAAAAAGAGCTAGATGGATGCAGGCTGGGATAGGAGCCAGCATGAAGCACTCAGAAAGGCTCCTGCCACAAGGAATGAACTCTGCAAATACCCAAGAGAAAGTTTTCCATCTCCACACTGTCCTGTTTGCCATGTCAAACTGGAATGCAGCATCCTTGTGTGGCCAGACTGTGTCATAGGGTCAGGTACAGAGGTTTGCTCCCCTCCCTGAACAGCTGCCCCATGAATAAAGAGCACCCCACAGTCCCAGCCCACTCCCTGTGGCCTCAGGGCTGACACAAAGCCCCTCTGCTGATGTCAATGCCAATGCAACTCCCCTTGGCATGTATTTATGAGACTGAAGGTGATCAAATCCCTGATACTTGCTAATAAAGCACAAGAGAAGTGAGAGGTGTCTCTGTGCCCCGGCAGGGACAAATCCCAGGAGACAGAGGGAGTGATGATGTATGTGCTGGGTTTGCTCAGCCTGCATCACTCACCAGGACTGCAAAAAAGCCTGGTCTAGCCTAAGGACATCAATGTGCTGGCTTGGGAAGGCTGTGTGGGACTGACCTGTGCCCACAGGGAGCAGCCCTGCACAGGGACTTTGTCACAGCAGAGGAACAGGAGCACTGGCTGTGGTTGTGTTCACCCTTACAGCCACACAGCCACCATCAGCAGTGCTTTAGTGCTTCCCACCTCCTTTTTGTCATTCCTATCTCCTTTCCTCTCTCCTGCAGGAGGCAGATCTGCAGCCAGAGGGAAAGGGTCACCATTTGTACCCCTCCATGCTAACAGGGAGTAGAACCCTCGTGCCCCCAACACACATACAGAGCTCAGCACTGCTGATGCTGCTGGAAAGTGTCAGTGTCCAATATGGCCCGAATTTCCCACTGCACCAGCCCAGCTGTAATCAGCTTTGGATTACCATAGTCTTCTAAAGTACCAGACTCTGATAACATCCCTTCTGTTACTGACTCTCTAAATCTCCCCAGTCACGCAGATGGTTTCCCCCCAGTGACCCAGCACCAATTACCAGGAAGGGAAAAGGATCACAAAGTAGAGAGAAAAAAACCAGAAGTTAATAATCAGGTGAAAGCCAGACCCTGAGCAACTGGAGGTGTTTCTGCAGCATCACAAAGACAAGAGGATATAAAGTGAAATCAGGCAGCAGTGAATTTAAAACTGACCACTTCCCATAACGCATCATTAACCTTTGGAAGATGCTGCCACAAATTATCTCTGAGGTTGCAGTGGTGCAGGGCTTGGGCTGAGCGGATGTGCAGATTGATGGTGAGGAGAGTCACGGCCACCTGAAGAACAAGATTAAAAATGCCAAGTGGGTTACAAGGGTTTATTCTTCAGGACATGGTCTGAGTGTTGTCTGAGCATGTGAAGAATTTCCCTTTTATCAACAGCCACCGTTTTCCCTTGTCCTTCCCTTGAACCTGCAGGCACATTTGGCAGCAAGAACATCCTCTGCACCACCTGGTCCTGCTCTGGTGTTTTGAGCTGCCTGGTGTGAACTTCTCATTTCTGACTGTCCAGCAAGTCCTCAGAGGCTCCTCACCTGAGCTCCTTCTACATCAGGATGCCCTTTGGTCCCCAGATTTCCAAGTGGTGCTATTTTCTAAGCAGGAACGTGCTTTGGTGAGGAGCTGAGCCCACACTAGCACAGCCCATGCACTGCAGGGTCACGGCACATCAGGGATTGCTCTCCACTCCATCACAGACTGGAAAGTGGAGATCCTGAAAATCAATGATTGCTGCTTTCCCTTTCCAACACTTCTCCTCATGTCACTTAATTTTAGGTTTAAACAACCTTGCAAAAGGGTTTTCATCAATCAGTTGCCACCAGTGGTAAAACTCAGGTCACATGGGAAAGAGGTGGGGGCCCAGAAAAAATTGCAATAGCCAGAAAACAGAAATAGGTTGATAAATATTCTTTCAAGTCTCAGTCTTGCGTAAATCCCACACCACAGCCATGAGCATGGGACAGTTCTGTGTGGGACAAACAGCCCCAGCACAGAGTGGCACAAGCAATGCTATCTCCCCCTCACCCAGCACAAGGGCAGTGACAACTGGATGTTGTCCCCAAGGACCACACTTTGCAGCACTAACTGGTGTTTAAAAGCCCCCACGTGCCTGAATTCCAGTGCCAAGAGCTGGGAGAGCAGGTGCTCCTGGTGCTGGTGCAGAACCATGCCAGGGGGACATTTGGTCCACAGTGCAAAGAGTTTCACCTCCCACATCCCACCAGTCACATCAGTGCCTGTGCAGCTCACAGAGGGACATTAAGGAGGCAAAAAGAGCTGACAGGGGGTGGTGTTAGCAATTTTATAGGCTCTTGCTCTCCTCCTGCTGCATGGTGAATGGGGAAGGACAAAGGGAAAAGCCAGGCTCCTCTGCGGGGACACGGGGACAGCTCTCTCCGTGACAGGCTGGGCACTGTGTGTTCCTCCAGCTAAATCAGCTGGTGGCTTGAAATTCTTTAACATTTTCCAAAGACCCATAAGGTAAATCCTCCAGGCCCCCAGCAAGGCTCCCACTGGACCCCACAGGAGTTTCGCCTGAATACCGCAGGATTATTAAAGCCAAAATGTTTCTGCGGATTCAAATCTGAGCCTTTTCAGACACAGCCTGGAGCTGCAAGTTTTGTCGGTGAATGGCCCAAATAAAGCCTTCCTGATTTTTCCCTCATTTTAATATAATTGGTATTTCTCTCCCTGTAATCCAGACAGCTCCTTTTCTATGCCATTTCACACCAGCACAAAAGGGAAAAATCAGCTTCCCCACCCTGTGCCCCAAATGTTCCTTTTCCCCCTCAACAAGCCATAGGCAGTCCCACTGAAGGTGCCAAGATGGACCCAGGAACCCCAAAGCTGAGTGGGAAGAGAACAGAAATCTCAGTCCTGTGGCATCAGACCCTCCTGCCCAGCCCCCAGTGGGAAGGGAAACACAGCCAGAGAAATGGGAGGGAGTTTTGTACTCACTATCCCTGTGTTAAGCTGCCCAGTCTGACCATTTGGATGGAGGGACAGGGGCAGCCCTGGATGGATCTGTGAAACATCCTGTCCCCCAAGGCTTGGGGACAGGGCAGTGACAACACTGGGGACAGGGGCTCACTGCAGGCAGTGATCACGCTCTGCCTCAGCTGCTGTGGGTTTGCCAGACAGCAGAATTATGTTTATCCATTCAGGTTAGTGCCCTGAGTGCTCAGCATCCTCACCAGGTCCTTCTGGAGGGCAAGGCATGTGGACTGGGGGAATTGCAGCCAGAAAGAGACCCTGAAGCAGTGTCTGGAGAAAGGAATTTCTTCTTGCAGGTCTCTTTTAGGCCATCAGCATTCATAACACCTCCTCTTAGTCATGTCCTGAGAGATGCCATCGCCCAGCAAAAAATGGGAACTTGAAAGTTTCTTTTAAAAAGTGCTGTCTACTTGAAATCCTCTCTTTCTCTGAGTACAGCTCCAAGATGATGCTTTAGAGAGGTTTCAGCTGGTGTGCTCTGTCTCCTGTGGATCACCACAGTGGAAAACTGAGCCTGAAAGGAGGAAAATAAATTCCCTTGCTGGGACAACGCTGTGCTGCCTGGGGGTCCGTGAAGAAGCTTTGCCCTGAAGGTCTGAGCCTGGCCTGGGGGGATCAGGCTGCAGTCACAACCCAGCTCCTCATTCCAGGGAAGGAGGGAGCAGAGATGAAGTGTCACCAGTCCCCAAGGCCACACAATGCAAAACTGGAGACAACCCTGACATCCCATCCCATCCCTTCCACTAACTGCTCTCCTTTCCAGCTCTTCCCAGCTTGACAAAGCCAGATGAAGCTTCTGGATTCAATTTTGTTTCTGTCCCTCTGTGCCTAGTGGTAAAAACACAGTGCTCCCCTTCCACCTGTAAAAATCAAACTCCACCCGTCCCTTGAATTTTTATATTCTTCTGCATTTCAGAAACAATGAAATACAGCCACTGTGTGCCAATCCCCATGGCTGTGGGTGCCACAACAGCATTTCTCTGCCCATGAGGGGTGTTTTCTTCCACCACTCATAGAGCCAGAGTCAAGAACAAAAGCTCCTTAGACACAACAACGTATATCAGCCTTACACTTCCTACTCTGTACTTTTCCAGCAAAGAGATGCTACAGAAAATAAGTGCTGTGTGCCACCAGACCACTTGTCCCTCTGTGGACAAGTTTCCACCCTGGAGATGAGCTGTGGCCACCAAAGCAGTTATCACATAATATCTAGAAAGGGTGTTTATTGGTTGTAAAAGTATTCCACTGTTGCCCACAGAAGGTACACAAGGCTTTGATCTCCCTCAGCAGGATGGGAGAATTGGGGTTAATGACACCCTGCAGCAAAAGGTCCTTCCACTGATTCATCCTAAAACTGCCCACTCTCTCACTCCATTGAGGGACTGCACTGGAAGAGACCAACAGGAACAGCTGTGGAGCTCCACCAAATGTTGGCTCTGTCCTGGCAGGAGAACAGGAGGGTAAGAGATGCTGATCTTTGCTACACCTGTAAATGCACCTCCTGGCCATGAAATCAGCGAATCTACTCACAGAGCACGGAGCAGCACGGTTCTGCTCCAAGGAGCTCGCTGGCACATCATCAGCAACCATCTCTGCTGAAGAGAATTCATTTTTTATTTGGTTTTATTCACCTTCACACATCTGGACCTGAGGCCTACAGTTTACAGCTCGCACACAGAAAAGTATGAAGATATTTGCAATCAGGAGGTGTGATCTGTCCTGTTATTAAACACTGGTCCCAAATCCATCAGTACAGGGGAAGCAATTTCCTAGAAGGTGGGAGAGCCCAGCTAACCCTCCATCCTGCATCCCCCATCCCACCTTGAGCCTGTTCACACCACCTTCACACCTCAGCCCACTTTGCTATCTCCCCAGTCTGGGAGAGGATGGCATTCCCAATACAGGAAGCCATCACATCTGATTTATTACATTCAATAAAGGGAAGGAATGAAAAGAGAAGGTCTATCCTGAGGCAAATTTTGAAATTTTTTTGCATCTCTAGCTTCATCCCATGAGGTAATTTGGGGCAGTTTGCAGCTCTCCCTGGGGCACAGCAGAAGCCAAGAAGCTGAGCTAAAGGGCACCTTAATGAAGGGCCCTCGTGCATCCTTTCAAATACCTGCATCTTAATTACTTCAGAGAACAAATTTCTGACCCTGGGAATGCAGCTAAACCAGCTGGGGTGTCTTTCATGCCTTCCTAGCTCATTTTGCCACTGGTTCCTTTCAAAGCAAACCAGAAAGCCGAAAACACTTCCTTTAATGCTCTTGATGGGGGTTTGATGTGAGTGGTGGGCTCTTTCATCTGCTGCTTCTTCAAAAAAGGACGTAGATAAAAGGATGAAAGGGAAAGGAATCCTCGTGCATGTACATGTTGCTCCCAGAGACTCGCTTGCTTGGCACTGGCTCCATCAGCACGGCTCACACGTCACAGCTCTGGCTCTGAGCAGCCTGTCCTGTCTTTGCCTGTGGGACAGGGATCCTTCATCACAGCCACCCAAAACATCCAAAGCAAAGGAGGATGTAGGGCAAGCCCACTTGTCCTGCTGGAACTAGTCCTCAAATGTCTCTTGTTAATACAACAGAGCCACGGAGGGGTTTTTGGGCACCTCAGTCCCTCTCTGAGCCAGCTCAGGCATTTCCACAGCCCTTCAGCATCTCAGCTCACCCAGACAGGGCCAGCAGGGCAGGGTTGGGACCCCCTAGTCCCTCATGCCCTCAGCCTTTCACCACAGTCTCTCTGGCTCTCATTCACAGTTTTCTCTCTTCAAGGTTAAAGGTCCAGCCTTTGCATCAAGAGAACAGGTGGGAGGTGAAGGGAGACTATTCCATGCCCCTCCTGCTAAGGAGCTGAGAGCAGCACCAAACAGCATGAGGAGATGGGCCAGGGCACCCTCCCTACCCTAAAGGTGTCTTGTTTCACACTGTTCGTGGCTACACAGGCTTGGATCATCCCCTCGGGGGCAGCTTCCTCCCCTTGCCACCATACCCTCCATGGGCACCAGGCAGGATTTCAAGCGTGCCCACTGCAAATCCTTCCATGCCATGGCTTTCAAACAACTCGCTGGCATGTGTTTGTGCTACCTGAGCCCCACACAGGCCACAGGGAAAGGGGCTGTGTGTTTGTTCTGGCCTGTCTGAGCATCACCCAGCAGCAGCAAGTGGTCACCCTTCCTCCTGACCTTTGTGGGTACCCACCTGTGCAATGAGAGCATCAGCCAGGGCCAGGTACACACATCCCTTTCCTAGGAACACCAGGGGAGGGAACAAATAGAAGAGAAAAGCTCAGGATGAGAAGATACAGAGTTGACAGCACTCCCATCTCTCACCACAGGTCTCAGCCTCAGTGCTCATTAAAGCCCTGGGTCTTCAAGTCATGAGCTTAGAAGTGCTAAAAAAAACCACCCAAAACAAGCTCTGATGGAATGGTTTCTTGTAGAACAAAGAAGCAGCACTTCTGTTGAAAAGCAGAAAAAAAAAATCTGTTTTAACTTGAAAATCTTTTGCTATTGCAAGTGAAATAGAGAGGTAAATATATTTCATTTAGGTTTTATCACTACAACTCATTCTGACATTTACATTGTATTAAAGTTTTAATATTAATACTGTGCTGCTACATAGTATTTAATACAAAAATTAAATATATATATTTAAGTTAATATTTCATATACCAAAATCCAAATGGCAAAATTCTTTTGCTCCGACAAAGATGAAAGCATCCAGCCCTAATTAAAAGTGATCTGATGCTTCTGAGGCTCAATACCAAAAATATCCCATGGAAAGAAATCAAAATGATGCCAGTAATGTTCATAAGATCATCTCAAGGGCTCCTCACTGACCTGCACTGATGTGGAAACCAGGTAGAAAATGACCCTTGTTGCTCTACACACACCATGAAAGCAGAGCAGGAGCTGGGATGGGCATGTACAGAAGTGGGATGAGGAGGGATTGTTGAGGGTATTTTGCAGGAAAAATGTTAGTTGTGTAAGCAAATCATGTCGAGTCAAGGTTCAGCAGATCTGGGCTGTCCCTTGCAGGGGCTCAGGAGCCCAGGGAAAGCAGCACTGCCATCACTACCCCCATTGTCCCCCCAGCCTGTCACTGAGGTGCATTTCCTAACCACCCCCATTAATAAGGCAAGCACCCACACAGGAAATCCAGAGGAACTGTGCAATCCTCCAGGAAAACCACCACCAAGTCACCCAGTGTGCTCTGGGCACTGGTGTGGCCAGCAGAAAAGGGAGCCTCCTGCTGAGCTGAGTTCTCAAGCACCCAAAGCACAGACCCCAGCCAGGCCATATCCAGCCCTTTTGGTCCTGGAAAACAGGTGAGAGCCCATATTTCCTTGTAACCCACAGCTTGCTGGACACCAAAACCCCTTGGGGCTACCCAGGATTTAACTCCCTCTCTACAGAACCGCACACCTACAGCACAGCCCTTGGTCCTCTCTGGGTCCAAAGAGTCCAGATGTCACAGCCCCCAGGGAAACCTCTCTAGGTCCAAAGAGTCCAGATGTCACAGCCCCCAGGGAAACCTCTCTAGGTCCAAAGAGTCCAGATGTCACAGCCCCCAGGGAAACCTCTCTAGGTCCAAAGAGTCCAGATGTCACAGCCCCCAGGGAAACCTCTCTAGGTCCAAAGAGTCCAGATGTCACAGCCCCCAGGAAAACTGAGGGGAAAACAGAGCACCCTTTTATTGCCCCAATTTCTCAAGCCCCTGATCCAGTCAGCAATAATCCCTCAGCCCCGTGTTGTTCCAGTGAGCATCACCTCCAAACCACTCCTGAAGCCTCAAGCCTGTGTTTCCACCAGCCTGGAGACCACTCTAACTCCTTTCATGCTGAAGAATCTTTGGGGTAACTCAGCCTGTGCAGGCAGGACCAGGAGCATCCTGCCCACGGCTGGCCAAGGGCTCCTTCCCACCAGGGAGGAACTGTGGACACACAGAGCTGCTCCACAGGTGCCCCTCTCCCCTCAAGCTCCGTTTCTCCAACCACCCTTGCTTAATTAGAGGCCAGCTTTGAACTGCCTGTGTGTAACCAGACCTAATCTTCAAACTGAATATATTTAATGGGGTCTGATCTCCATAATGGCTGTGTCTGAGGCCCTGGATTTCAAAGCAGCTCCACTTAACGGGACTTTGTCTGGAAGCTGCAACCATATAATAGGGCCTGGTTTTAAACCAGGAGTGTTTAATAGGATCTGATGTTTAAAGTGCATGTAACTAATTGGATCTAATCTTCACAATCCTCCTTTCCTCCCCCTTTTTTCGTGTTTTTTCTCTTCCTTTGTTGCTCTCTCTCCCTGCAACACTGAGATCTCCATCCCTGCTGTGGCAGATCCCTGCCTCAGCCAGGAGCCCCACCAGGGCTACAAGCTGCTCTTGCAGGAACCATCCTGAAGCCTTTGAAAACCCTCCAGGGTTTCCCAGTCCAGCTCCTCATTCCCATTATGGTTTCTCTGCTCTCACTATCTCCTCCTCAAGAGCTCACCCAGACCCAGCTTGTGCCAGGGACAGAGGCACAAGCCCATCATTAAAGGCTTATTTTAACAGGAACATTGAGGTGATAAACACCTCACAGGGGTGCTGTTAGGGGGCAAGAACAGGAGGAATTTGTCCTTCATGACCCATTGCTATGGGACCTTTCAGCAACGCTCCTCAGACCCAAGAAAAAAGTATTCTTTACCCACACTGGCCAAAGCTGAGAGAAACCAGGGTGTGGTTCTCAGAGAAGCTGTGGCTGCACCATCCCTGGAAGTATTCAAGGCCAGGTTAGATAAGGTCCTGAGCTACCTGGGCTAGTGAGAGGTTACCCCCTGTCAGTGGGATTGAAATGCGATAACCATTAAGGTCCCAAACCATTCTATGGTCCAAAGGGCAAGGAAGGATGGAGTGTGCAGCTCCATCAGACAGCAGCTCTTCCCCAGCACCTGCACAGCCTGAGAACGAGGACATTTCACATCCCCAGCCCCTGGGATGATTGATGAACCCTTCCCCAGGAACACTCTCCTACCTCCCTGTGCCAGTTCCAGCACCTGCCCAGACAGGACAGCCCAGCTCAAGCCCCATCATGGGCTCAGACATCCACATCTCCTCCGTGCTGCACCTCCACCACCATTCCCACCACTGGGTACTCCCATGGAATTAATTCACTCTGGTTTATTTGCAGTTGAATCCAGCTCTGGCACTGCCCTGAAATTTATGCTCCACACAAGCACTGACAGACAGCAGGGTTGGGAGGTTAAAGAAGCAGTATTTCCAGGATTTGCATAAAACAAGGGCATTCCATAATTTAGCTGATGCAGATTTGGATAAGATGAAATTGCTGGCCATTTTATAATTAGATGGCTAATCATAAAATAACCTTTGCGAGTCATCAAAAACCATTATTATACAAATGAATTCCTCCTCGGTACTAAACTTACTTTCCCCTCGTCCTTGAGGATCAGAGGCAGTAAAAGACGACCTTTTTTTGGTAGAATTCATTCTGCAGCCAGTCCCACGGTTTTACTGTGTTTTATGGATCACAAATGCTTAATCAATAATGCAGAGCTTTCGGGAATGATGTTCTTTCTCATGTCTCTCCATCTGGAATTGTTTGGCTGGCTGCTCACAAATCTTTTTACTTGAATTCATTGTTTTGGAGATACCCTTCTCTGCATCTCAGGGCAGATTCATCAGATGAGATAGAAGGAGTGGGAAAGTTCATTGGGGTAAAAAGAGATGTCGTGGCAGGCAGGTAGAATCATTGCTCTGGGTTTGCTGGTGGACTTGGCAGGTTCATGAATGGTCCTGGAAACCATTAAGCATGCATCTGCTGGAAGATCTCTTCTTCAGCAAATAAAAACAAAGCTGAAGCGCCTCTTCCCACATGCCAGTGCTTTGTTTTCTCAGAAAACAGGGCTGAAAAAGGCAATTGCTGCAAAGGGACCCCCTGAGCATCTCTGTGCCTGGATGTGGAGATGATGTTTTCCAGAAATTGAAGTCTGTTCCCCCAGGGGTTTTCCTACACTCGATTTCTGTCCCTTTACAGAGAGACAGATGTGCTGCTCCATGGTTAGAGCTCAAGAGGAGGGTTCCAGCCACTCCAGCATAGACCCCACACTCCTCTCTTCCCATATCACAGTATTTCTCTGCCTCACATTGTTGTTGTGAGAACTCCAATCAGCATCACACCAAAAGACCCTGCACCAGCACTGTGGACTTAGCTCAGCTCCAGGTCAGCCCCGTCACAAAACTCACACTGAGCTCCAGCAGCACCCTGGGCTCCTGCCACCACCTTCATCCCTGCACCAAAAACTTCCACAACTCAGATTTTGCTGTAGGATCAAAGTTTGAGTGAAAGAGGGACCTAGAACAGGCACAACTGCTCAGAGGGGGGGAAAATTAGGAGAAAATGCTTGGACATTTTTAAATCTAGAGGCAAAGCAACAGTCATGGTCTGCAGAGAAGCCCCTGCCCATGAAGGTGGTAAAAAGCTTTCCTAAGAACAGTTCCCATAATTCCTGTCCTCTCTGTTAAAATTTCCATGCCCATTGTAAGAGGAACTATCTATTGCAGCTCCCCTGAGTTGTGTGCAGCAGGTGTACTGTTTAACTGTGCCAGCAGAGCAAATGTTGGATCTGCTCAGACCCCGTGGGCAGACGAGACTGAGAGAAGGGTCTGTCAGTGTCTGCCTCGTTACAGGAACCACCTGAGCCCACATTTCTCCTCCCCTGATCTCAAAGCACTTCGGCAAACAGTGATTAACCAAAAACCCCACACACCTCCTCATAAAGATGGGGGTGAGCAAATCACCAGCTCACAGCAGGTACAGCAGGAGAGGAGTCACTGAGGAGCAGGAGAAGCTGCAGCTCCCTGGCCACCCTCTAGTCCCCAAGGCAGAAGGGACATTCCTAAACACACAACTAGCACCTTTAGACACCATTTCAGTTTAAACTGAACCAACACCTCAATCTAGGCTGGGATGAACTGGGATGAAGCAGGACACACAGGGGCCACCAGGTCAGGGAGCCCACAGCAGCAGAGGGCTCGTGGGTTTCCTTATGTGCATCATGGGGGTTCTGTCAAGCATTAACTGTCTCATCAGCTGTACAAACAGAGCATTTCAAGGTCCATCACACAGGCCCCTTCTCACTGCAGTATGCTTATATTTTAATTAGCAGTATATGCACTGATTACCCTATTGTTACCCTGCACAGTGTGCACTGGGGCTGGCTGGCTCCCAGCAGGCAGGGAGGGAGCCTTTGCTCTGGGCCTGCCTCCCCAGGGATGAAGGAAAGCTGAGGTGAGAAAGGCAGAAAGGAGCTTTCCCAGTGGGGCTGAGCTGGCCCAGCTCCTGCCCAGAGGATTGTCCTGCTGCTGCTGAGGTTAGTGGTATTCAGAGAAAGAGGGAGGAGGCTGGGAAGGACAGGGGAAGGGAAGGTGAAAGAGTAGGAAAGGTTTAATCACCACAGCAAAGGCTTTGTGACACAGCTCTGCAGAGAGAGGCAGGGTCTGCCCATCTCTGTTATGGACTGCAGTGCAGCAATGCAAGGAGACTCAGAGCTGCCCTTGTAAAACAGGATTCATGGGTTTCCTGACCCTCAGCTCATGTGAGGAGTTCCACTGATCTCTGAGTCTCAACAACCCTCTGTTGGTCTGTTGAGATGTGAGATGCCACCAGCACTTTGCCTGTAATTCACCTCTGCAGCACATCAGGGAGGCAACTCATCAAATAACAGGAGGCTTTGGGGGCTGGGACATCTCACCCAAAAGCCCTCGGCTACCTGACAAAGCTAAAGTCTTCTTTTTGTCCTAAAAGGAAGGATTGAATAAACTGGGGCAGGTGAGAGAAGAGGAGGATTAAGTCCATAACTTTTTTTTTTAAAAGCAAAAAGAAACTACTTTAATATGTGGGTCATATATCCCACCTGCCTACATCTGTGCACTGCAGCTCAGACATGCACATGATCCTCCTCTAAACCTGCTGCTAATCCTAAAAGCCTAAAAACTGTTGACCCATCATTATTAATTAGCTTGCTGTTACCAAAACACACAAGAAAGATGATCCTGTTATTAATTTCTGTGCTACCTGCTGTGATGCCATCTTGGGCAGGGGCAGCCTGACAGAAAGCCTATGGAAGGATTTCCCCAGGCCTGATTCCCAGCACAGAATTCCAGCTTGGCTGCAGTCTCATCCATAGCACAGGATAGTGTGTCACCATAGCAAGTGTGTAATAAACATAATTATAGAAGAAACTTATGATTATTCAGAGGTGTGTGTGGGCAGTAGCAAGGACTAAGTGATGTAAAAGCGTTTCAGTAACGGCAGCAGTGTATTCCAAATCTCCCAGATCCATATTTTATGAGGAGAACAGACGGAGACAGCAGCAGAGGATGTAACAGACCTCCCTCTTTAACCTCAGTACTGCCACCAAAAGCTCAGGCTAAGCAGGGTTTGCTCACACCTCCTGCCACGGATGTGTCTGAGTGTCACAGGGTTGGTGGCACTCAGCTGCTTAGTCCCAAGTTTGTTTCCAGAAATTTACTTTTTCCCAAGAAGAAGATTCCCTGATGCCTTCCCATTCTGCTTGGCCTTTCCCACCACCCAGTGCAGATACCCCAGGAGGGAACAGGACAAGCAGACCCACTGGCAGCAGCAGATGTCCTAGTAAAGCTCCTCTGGGGGGATCTCCTGCCTGAGAGGACACCAGGCTCTGTCACACAGCCCCAGCCTTGGCTGGGAGCCCACCTAGGCACACTGGACCACGTTTTGGCCCATGGCCTGAGGCTGCCCATGAGCCCAGGCAGGCTGGTGGTGTGTTTGATTTACATTATTTATGGCTTGGGTGATATGAAGCGCTACCAGACACACACTCTGCACCACCCAGAGCTGATGTGAATGCCTGGGGCATGTTTCCTAACAGAGCTATTATGGATTTAAATGATAGCATTTTCCAAGCACTTGCAGCAAGATGCTTTCAAAAGCCCCATGTGCTAAGCCTTAGCTGAATAGTTGAACGATCTCTTGCAGAGATGGGGATGGAGAAAGGAGGAATTTAGTTGATTCTTTATTAGCAATACCTAAAATGACTTTTTTTTTTCTCCAGTAGGAGAACTTATCCTTGGAGACAGCAGTTTTGCCTTCCTTGCCTTCCCTGGGTAACGCAGAGCTGGAGCTCTTTGTCCTTTACTGAGTTATCCCTCTGTGTTCTCACCAGCTTGCCAACACAACCTGGCTCCTCATCATCTCCACCTCCCAAAGTCACTCTGATGCCCTGGCACTGGCCTTGTACCAGAGGGACAGGAGGATAAAGCAGGCAGGCCAGAGCCAGACAGGCACCAGTAAAACCCTCAGCTGGAACCTTCAACAAAATGAGGGAGACACGGAAGGTTTTGGATTTCAATTTGGCTTGCACTGGGAACACAGGAAACTCAGCAGATCTCCAGCCAGCCACAGAATACTCCAAAACACTGAGGACAGACACAGCATGGCTTTTTATCAAGCAGAGAATGAGCTCACCTCCCTTCACTTTATCTTAAAAGACACCTCTCGAGGTCACTTGCCCAGAGAATGCAACAGGAGGAATAACAAACAATTCATGCTTAAGAGTGCCTTTTCTAACAAAAAATGCCACGAGTGAATCCCCTGCCTGGCCCAAAACCAGGGCAAGTTGTGTGGGGATAAATGCCAGACAGCATTTCCTGAGCCACTGACCTTCACAGCCCAACATCTTATGGCAAACCAAAGCCAGCCCATGGGCAGTCAACTTGCAGCTGCCCTGGAACAAGCCATCCTCCCTCAGGTCAAAGGCTCTGCTCAAGCAGAACAAGAGCCAGCACAACACCAGATCAGGCCCTTCTCCTTGGGATTTCACAGTCCTGCCCCCCTATAGCCTGTGGGTGGGGAGGAGGACAGGGAAGAAATAGGATCTCACTGCCTTCTCTTGTGCATCACACAGAATAAATCCAAGATGGACTGGTGACCTACTTCATCTGAGAGGCAGTAAATAACACACAGTGCAACCAATTGCCTTTCAGACCCACCAGCCACATTAACAAAGAGATAAATCTACCTGGGCAAAGGAAGGTTTCCCACAGCACTGCCAGGACACAGCCCTGGTCTCAGAAAACCCTAAAGAATGGGCCCACGAGAGGTACATGCCACAGAGCTGGAGATGCCCAGCAGGTCTGAGGTTGACTGAAGAGAGCTGGGAAAAGGGGATGGTGGGCTGGACAGAGGTATCTGCCAGGCAGGCACAGAACCAGCTCAGGGGGAAGCTAATCTGGTGTGTGACATTGTCCATAACTTCCTGACAGTTAAATAAGGTCTGTCAACCCCAAAGAGCTTTTGGTAGAGGGATCAGAGCAGTCCCTTGTCATCTGCATGATGCTGCTTGAGCCACAGGACCTCTCTCCCACCCCCAGCCAGGAACTGGGATTATCCCAGCTCCCAGCCTGTGCTTTAGCAGTGCTCTGATCTCTGCCTGCCTCTCCTGCCTATCTAGGGCACACAGGAGCTGTTGCTGTCCTCCCCCTCAGACACATCACATCGTGCTGAACTGCAGGTCCTGCTCTTTTTTGCAGGGATGGGTGTGCATGGCAGGGGGAGGTTTGGTTTTCAAAGCACAGCAAACAGAATTGAACCAGTTTTATATTCTGGGAAAGGTAGAAAGGGCAGGGAGAGCCCTGTGCCCTTGGCAGATCAGCTGGGACTGCCACTGAGCCCCACAAGCATGACTTTTGGGGCAGGAGAATGAGAAGTGCTGGGCTATGGGACACTCACTGAGCTGCAAGGTGAAATCCTTGTGTATAAACAGCTGTGGGCCCTCACCAAGTGACTTCACACCTTCCTCAAACCCTTTCTTTGGCTTGACCTCAAAAGCTGGAGCAGCAGCACTGCCCTAAATAAAACTCCATGGACAGGACCAAGGCTGAGGACTCCTCACTGCTGCTTGCCATGCCAGAGGGGATTTGGATGCACAAGTGTGGGGTTTGGCTGGGTTTGACCTGGAAAATACCAGTAACACCAGCCTGGAGGAAAGTGCTTCATGAGAATATCTTTGATGTGATGGAATGAAACAAGAGCCATAAGCAGCAGTCTGGACACAGGTCAAGGGTTAGAAGTAATCAGCCTCGGGTCTTTGGCCAGGGGGTTCCGAGACACCCTGAAGGGGAAGACAAGCCAGAGCCCTGCCAGGTCTGCTGAGCAGCTCACAGCTGTAAAAAAGGCTCTGGGTGCTCGGACTCAAGAGCAAGTCAGAAGCAACCAGTTAACCCAGAAACACCAGCAGCTCCAGGGCAAAGGCCAGCACAGAAACCCAACCACTGCTGAGCATTCCCCTTCACACAGGGCAGCAGTGCCCTTTGTTTTACACCAGCATCAAAAGCCCCAGCAGGTTGTGCCTGAAGGCAGCAAGGGATGACAGCTCCTCTTCCCTCCTACTCTTTTCCCCTCTCCTTCCCCAGGAGCTGAAGGTTTCTGCCAGTGCCACCACTCACATTCACCAGCTTTGAAACAACCTCTGACAGAGCTCACCTGTTCACTCTGCACTGGGGAGAAGCAGCACTAAAGTGTTCCACGAGGAGCTGAGATTTTCCAACCTGCTGTGTTTTCCTGCCCTTGGGCTGTGCTCCCATTTACCCACTCACAAGGTGGATGCAACAGCTCCTTCCTCTGCAGACCTCCCAGCAGGGTGGGAAGAACTCTCAATTTCATGGACAAGTATTTATAAGATGCTCAAACTGGAGCCTGTGCTTCACCTCCCTGTTTTATTTTTAATCTTCATTTCATAGAGCTCAGACAAATCTTTCAAGGTTCCCATGAATGATCTTTATCCCTTTTGTAGCTCATTCCAATTCTGTGAATAAAATCCCTGGGTGGCCCTGAAAGAAGAAGAGAAAAAGGATGACATTTGAAGTGAAATAAGAAACTGAAAAGGGAATATATTTTTAAAGAAAACTCACAACTCTAACCCCAGCAAGCCATAAACAAGCGTGTTTGGCATCTGTAGATCCCAAAACCCTGTGCAGGGAGAGGTAAAAAAAACTAGATGAATGGGGTTATCTGCAGTTCATTGGCAAAGGAGCAGGGCTACTAAGGAGGAAAAGGACTGAACTGCACATACATATTGTGTCTCACAGGGCCCAGGAATGGCCTTGGGGTCAAATTGAAGTGAAGACACAAGCATCAGACCACATGAAAGCTGCCAAAAGCAGAGATCCTGAACTGTCCTAACCCAGCGAGTCTCTTCTCCAGCCAGGGAGGAATCTCTTCTATGGGCAGTTTTGGAGCATTTCTTCTCTCCTTAATGCTTCCACCCAGCTGCATCCTCATTGAGCCCTGTCCACTGCTTTCCTGGGGCCTCAAAGTCCTTCATGGATCAACCAGTGTCTCTTGGTCTCCACTGTCAAATCCATGTGGTTGCAAAGGAAGGACGATGCTGGCACTTATTGCCCAAGACATGTCTGAAATTTGGGTCACTCTCCACTTTGATGTCGAACAGGAGGGTGTTTGCCCTCCCCTGGGTGATGCTGTGACGAGTCCTTTGCCACTCCTGCCTTTCCCACCGCTCCAGGAGGGAGAAGCTGCTGCGAGGAGGGAAAGGACCTGATGCTTCGGGCTCATCCATCCCACGGCTGCTCCACGGCGTGGCAACACTCCCCCTTAGTGGCAGGAGCCGAGAACAGTCCTTCAAACCAGAAATAACTCTAATAAGGCACAAAATTATCCCCCAGCTCACCATGGGTCCGGCACATAGAGCTGAGTGTTAATCTGGCTGCATTTGCACAGCGTGGGATTTACCTCAGCCTTCTAAAAAAGGATGCCTGACATCCAGAGAAGTGAAAAAGAGTTTCTCCCTCCCGATGGAAGGATGCTGTGTGCTCCCCTGAAGGCAGGGCAGGGGTGGGGGGAAGGCAGGGTCCTCACACCTTCCCTCAACCACAGGAGCACAGGATGGGAGGGAGCCACGGACACAGCCTGTGGCAGGGAGGGCTCTGGAGAACTGCAGGGATTATTAGGCAGAAATTAATCTGTAAAGAAAACTTAGCAACAGTTAGAGCAAATATTGATTTTGTGTTTGTCTGCTTCTGCAGGGCCTGAGAAATGGCAGATTTAGACATTAACTGGGCTGTTTGGGCTTAATTCAAACCTCGATTTACACTGACCCTGGGAATAGACAAGTACATCAGCAGAACTGAAGCTAAAGTGATTATGTTTTTTTTTCTCTTATCTAGTCCCTTTCTGCAGATCAGACAGCAATTTTGGCACCTGTTACCTGCTGCACAGTTGCAGATAACAAGCTTTATTTTTCCAGGGCTGCAGATTCTAATTTGATAACGGAGTTTTGGGAGCAGTGGCCTCCTCAGATGGAGGCATTCGGCAGCACCACAAGGTGTTGTTAAACATCCCTGTGACACACAGGAGCACCTTCCCATGCAAAGCAAGACACCGTCCCGGGTCTTTGCCCAAAACACCTTCAGGGAATCAGGAGTGCAGTTTCTATTTACTCCCCTCCAATATCTATTTAGCATCTTGAAAAGAAAAACCCCAAACTAACCCATTTACAAACAAAATCTCTAATAAAGTGTTAGATTTGTCTTTCACCAATTATTAGGTCACCAGGTCACATACAATCCAGGTGATGACTTTGGCTGCTGCAGCTACACCTGTTCATGCCAGGGGCTGCCAATGGCCAGGGGGGATGAGCCTGTGCTTGTACCCCAGGCAGTTTTGCTGAGTCTTTTCACAGCATGACTTTTAACTCCCTGAAATGTCTCATTTCTAACATTCTCCAAATGGAAACACTTATTTCCTCTCCCTGAACCCTTTGGCTTCCACAGCAAAATGTTTTTCCCTGACCTAGTATCATATTTTAATCTTTTATTATTCTATACACGCAGAGATGAAGAACTGAAGTTTCCCTCCTCTACAAACAGGGACAGGTGGGATTTCAAGTTTCCAAAGCACAGTCAGTTTCCTGTCCAGCTCTTAATACAAAGTGGTCTCCATCTCTTGCAAAACGCAGGAGCAGCCCAGCTAAAATCATCCTTTTAATTTCCTAAACCTCTAAACCCACAGGTTAGATAGAGTAACAAAAAAGCACATGGGAAATTTCACAAGGTTATTGCTGAACAACTACTCAATAAATATATCAAAGGCAGGAGAAGGGGGACTTTGCTGTTTTCAGCAATCCCCAAAATCAAAGCATTTTTTTGGCAAAGCAGAACAAAAGCAGGACACTCATCACAGGGTCCAGCACGGGCTGTAATGAAGTCTCCTTTGCTGCACTGAGCTGTGGTAAAGCTCCTGGAACACCACTGAGGTGTAACCTACTAGTATTTAACCACTAATGCAAAATAAATCTCTTTTCACCCCAAGACACAATACCCACAGCCCTGGAGGATGCAGAATCTGGACAAATCCCACTGCCCTGGGAAGAAAGGCAGGAGGACCACAGGGATGGAGCAACACACCTGCACACTGCTGGAAACAGGATGCCACCACTGCTCCAGGAGGACAACCCACTGGACACCCTCCATGAGAGCTGCAGCCTCACCATGCTTTGGTGGATACAGGTGATGCTAAAACTCAAACCTTTGTGTCACCACTGAGCAATTCCTCATCCCTTCAGCCTCTGCAGCTTCCTTTGATCTGTGCCATCATATTAGTTACTAAGAAACTAGCCAGGTCAGCTGGGCAAGTCTGGGTTGCAGCAGGAATTGCAGCCAGGTCAGCAGGTGCCAGCTTGGCCACACACCTCTGGAACACCTCCCTGTGGGAGCAGCAAAGCCCTGGAACCCAAACCACGGATCCTGTGCCCACAGAGACATTGCTTTGCAGGGCTGGTGTCGTGGCCAAGCTTAGGAATGAGGTACATCAGTTGTGTGTTTCTTTTATTTCCCTTAAATACAGGAAATATCTAAAATATGAAGAATTACTGTGGCCACCATTCGCATCCCTCTGTGATCTTACACAGGGATGGCTCTTCCCATGGCCCCCTGTGAGCAGCCTGCTGTTTGCACAGGCTTTAGCAGAATTAGCTGTTAAAACAAGATAAAAGGGCTGTGAAATGCCTCCAACCAGCAGGAACAAGCCCAAAAGCAGAGAGCCCTTAGAGGGACACACAGCAGGTCCTACACCCCCAACCATGGAGCTGTAAGAACTCAGCACCCTTTAGCCCCACCAGGCTCCATCCCAAAGGAAGCCTGCCAATAAAACCCCCTAGATGTCCTTTTGTTTTTCTCCTTACTCCGTTATTTTTGCTTTTCCCAACATCTCTAGGGCTTACCCCAGCTGGAAGCAATGTCCTCTTTGCAGCCAGGGCACTGCCATGACCCAGGAGCTCCAGCTCTGCTATTGCCCTCCTGTCCCTGATAAAAATCAATCCTTTTTCCATGTCTGGGTTCAAACAAGGAGCCACCTGCTCTGTTGGGGAATGCAAAATACCAAAACCAAATACAGACTTTAAGATCAAGCTCCAACACAGAGTTTATGCAGCTTTCCAGCAGGCATTCCTCTCCCACAATAGCCAAGGAAGGCTCCTGGAACTCTTCGAGCCTGGTCCTTCCTTTAAAGCTAAATTAAATGACCAGGTTTCTGTGAGTGAAGGTTGAGTAGCCTGAGAGGGCTCTGTTACTGCAGAGGCTTCACAGGGACAACAGGCAGGGACACGGAGCATCAGACTGAGAGGGGTCCCCAACCCCAGTCCAGGAACTCTACACCCAGCATGAAGTTCAAAGTCCCTGACATTCTTACTGGATATAAAGCAGAGCATCCAAATTCACAAGAAAAACAAAGCAAGTGCAACCTTGTTACCCCACCTGTAGAGCAATGCCTATTCCTGAGCCTCAGGACAGCCAAGCCAGGCTGGCAACATCCACACCAGAAGGAGATCCATTTTCCAATTAAAAGCTAATTGCCTTTTTACTCATTAGCTGTGCTAGACCTTGCTCATTTTCCTTGGCATTTTTCTGCCCCTCAATCTTTCTCAGTAAACATTCTGCAGTGCAGGATGCCCCATGCTGTCTGCACTTCCAGCAGCAGAGCAGCAGTTAATATCCTCAAGCCTCATCATCCTTTAATTTAGGAGCAGCTCCCAAACTGAGGTGCCAGGCCCAGACCCCAAATTATTCTCCAGGAGACCCTGCCTGCTCAGGGCTCCCAGCTCTCTCAGCTCCAGGGAGGAATTGTAATTCTGGGCTTGGATTTAGAAAGTCACCCAGCACAGGAACAGCCAAGCTCAGAGACCCAAGCAGAGGGGGATGGTTTTACGACAATTTCTCTTAAAATACCACCAGAATAGGAGCAGCTAAAGCCAGGCTTTCAGACAAGTGGTCCCAGCCGTCTTTCCAAAGCAAACACTGCAGTCCTGAGGAACAGAAATAAGAATTACTTCATGGATTTGCTCTGGCCCCAGGCTTGTAAAAATGAAAAATGAGCTGGGTTTCTAAACCTCCCTCCTTTCCCAGGATCCAAGGCTTTATTAACAAGTTTGTCAGCAAGGATTTTTTTGACTCTATTTCCAATATAAGCCACAACCTGAGACAAAATACATACAGCCCTGCTCTGGTTTTCCACCCTGCCAAGGCACTGGGGACAGGGACCCTGTTAGGGGGCACTGGAGGGAGCAGACCCTCCCCACACCTTTGCTGTCCAGCCACCCCCTGCCAGAGGCTGTCCTGCCACAATGGCTTTGGCCAAGGACAGCACAGCTCACCCAAAATTCTCATCCTGTTCTGCTGGAACTGGTGGGTTGCTCCTCGGTTTTTTTCAGCATTTCTCCAATTGCAAAGTTACTGCAGTCACATTTCATCCTTGGCTACATCCAAACAGGACCCTGCTACTGTTCCCACACTGGAATAGTTACAAGGATGCAGCTTTGGCCTCCAAAGGAAGGGGAACAGACAAAGCTCTGCTACATCACACCCTCCTGTTGCTCTTTCCCAGCCCTCTGCCCTCTCCAGGCTCCATCCACTCCTGCAGCTCTGCAGATATCCCACCCACACCGAGCTCAAACACATCGTGGCACCTGTCATGAAGCAGCCAAAATTTCTAAACAGCTGATGAAACTGCCCTGGGAGGGGGTGGGAAACATCCCTTCTCCCCCATGCTGAGGAGATAACAGGAATTCAGCAACTTGCCAGCAGAGCAAAGACTCCCCACAAAAACCAGTGCCAGCAGAGCAAAGACCCACCAATAAAACCAGTGCCAGGAGAGCAAAGA
>WBMV01002291.1:0-13551 GCA_013396655.1 Campylorhamphus procurvoides | reverse complement strand
GAACACCCATCAAAACCAGTGCCAGGAGAGCAAAGACCCCCCAAGAAAACCAGTGCCAGGAGAGCAAAGACCCCCCAAGAAAACCAGTGCCAGGAGAGCAAACACCCCCCAAGAAAACCAGTGCCAGGAGAGCAAACACCCCCCAAGAAAACCAGTGCCAGGAGAGCAAAGACCCCACATGAAAGCCAGCACCTTGCATCCCCCCACCCCAGCACAGCGTCCCCAAGGCAGTGAGGCAGAATCAGAGTCTGAGGAACAGGGGATGTGAGCACCATTGGTTTATTGGAAGGAGCAGCAGAGTCCTGGGAAGAGGCACCCAGTGCTCCCAGTCTGAGCCATGGCAGTACAAAGCAGCCCCATGAGAAGGGGCTGGCTCCCAGCACAGTCCCCCCCAAAGCACCATGCCCTCCCTGCTCCTCGAGCCAAGGGGGGCACTCCATCCCCTGGGGGAAGCTGGAAGGGAGGCACAAGGCATGCAGGAACCTTGACAAAAGCCATTCCTGAGGTACCAGAGGACATCCAGAGATGCTGTGAGGCCGGTCTGATATGCTGCTCCAAGGTGGAACACGGATCCCTCCTTCTACTTCTTCAGAACCCAGGCCTTGCAGAGAGGGGTCTTGCTGTTATCTGTCCAACCCTGCCTCGTTTGCATTTCCATAATGATCCCAAAGCTTGCATTCCACACACTAGCCAGCAGTTAACCCAATTTATTACAATATAGATCTACCTGGGAACAAAAGGGGAAAAAAAATCCACTCCCACACGTTAAGGCCTGGCAGAGGATATTTTTTCCTGTGATTCCCCCTCCACTTATTAAAAAAGTTTTCAAAAATAAAATTAAAAAGCAGAACAATCCTTCATGATAAAATTAAGGTCCTTGATGTGTGACTCTGTTTCAAGGTGCCCAAAAACTGCCGAGCTTTCTCCTGCATGAAGAGCTGGTCTCGGGTTTCACCACAGGCCACTGCTTTCCAAGCCCTGGTCATCTGCAGAGGGAAAAGAAAGGATGTGTACAACACAGTTAAGGGAGAGGACAAATATCTTATCAACATCCTGTTCTAAAACACTGCAAAAATAAACAAAACTATACACTATCTGCTACCACCCAAGGAAAATCCAACTTTAGCACCCATCTTGCAACCAGGAGGAATTTGCACACCCCCAATCACTCATCAGAGCCAAGGTGGTAATTTCTGGGGGTGAGGGTCAGCAGTTTTCCAGGTGGGTGCTCCACTGCAGGACAACCCACAAACCTTTTCAGGGCTTTCCCTTACTGGCCTCAAGACAGAAAAACCCCAAAGCACAAAGCTACTAAAGCTCATTGCCCTGAAGGGATTCCAGAGGGATGGAAGGAATTCAAGCACAGCTTTGGGGTTTATTCCCAACCAGTTCAATTCCTACAGGAGCTGCTCAGTCCGAGGTCTAGGCTGACTAAAGACCATTCTTAACATCAGTTCAGCAGAGTCCCACAGCACACTGGAAGAGTTGAAAATCAGTTGTGCTTCAGTCTCTGCATGCAGAAAGGGCACCCACAAGGTGTTTCTGCACTCTGGGAAAGCCCCTGTGAATCCTCTGATAAATGCAGCCAGGAGACACTCCGTGCCCTGAACTGGAAATACCTGTTTACATGCCCAGCAGAGAAGCAGAGCTCAGAGCTTCAGTGTTTGCTCACAGTAAGAACATCCCATGCAGCCCCAGCCTGGCTTTGGGCTGATGGAGGCTCAGCCCACAGCTGGATGAGCTCCCTTCCTAAATAACTGACTGCAAGCACCACCAGCCCAGCACAATAAATCCCCAGAAGCAGCTCAGACAGCTCTGCTGTCTCTGGCTATGGGATTTCACTGCACACCTGTACTCTGTCACCACACAAGCTGCCTCACTGTCACCTCAAAGTCACTCCCAAAGCTTTATTGGTATGGATCTATTAGCTCTCAGAGCAACATCACCCAGCTGAGGACAGAAGGAGAAATGGAAGTGTTTAAGTAGGGTTTATTTTGGGAAGGGGAAGGAATTATTCTGGCTGAGGAGGATTTATCTGTCAGAAGAAAGCTTTCACAAGACAGCTCTAATGCAGGGACAGCTGCAATCCCCTTCACTGCAGTGTTTCCTGAAGATTGAGCCAAGGTGCTCAGTGAGGACAACAGAGCAACTGGGCTCTTCCTGGGATGGGAAAACACCCCCACAGAGCCCCCAAACTGCAATTTCACCCCACCAAGGACAGCAGGTATTTCCATCCTCATTCAAGCCACTAGAGAGCTCCAGCTGTGCAGAGCAGAGGAACAGAGCTGCTGTAACAACACCAACCTCAGGACAAGCTACAGGGTGCCACACTGTCAGCTGGAGCTCCAAACTGCCATGGGTTCAGATAAAGCAGGATCAAACCCAGCCCATGCTGCCTAAGGCACACAGCCTTAGGCACAACCTTAGGCCTTCCCCACAACCCAGAAACACCTCAAAAACCAGAGGTGGGAAAAGCCTTTTTGTTCAGCCTTTATACAGCACTTCAGAGTTGTTACACCCTGAGAAACAAAAAAGACTGAGCTAATTGCTGTCCACCCAAGGAGTGCTCACTGGGAAAAGGAAAGTTTACTTCAGTGCCAGATCAATCATCCAAGTTCCCTGATGGACTGGGACAGGGTGCAAATTCCCATGAGAAAATCCAGGACCAAACATGCTGAGAAGGTCATAGCTCTGATCAGCCACAGGGCTTTGAGCCCCAGGAGGGCAGGTTTGCAGAGACAGAAGGAAGCTGTAGTGTGACACTGCTGGTTGTTGTCTCCCAGCCATGGTGCAGGGACAGCCCTGACAGTGTAGGGATGCCTACCAGGGGTTCAGAACCTCATCCCTCACTCCTCCTCCTCCCAAGGAGGGACAAGGGCTGCACTGCCAGCTGAACTCCTGGCTGGCAGAGCTCAGGCTGCAGGGCTTACTGGTGCTGGTGGCCTGAAATGGCTTGGCATTTTCCTGGAGGACATTTTCTCTGGCTGCACTTGCACGAAGGCTCTGTTGAGCAAACCACTGTCGTTCTTCCTGCTCGAGGATGAAAGGTTCAGGGACCTTGACAGGAAATTCACAGGCTGAAAAGCAGGGGAAACAAAAAGAAAAGTATAAGGAAAGAAGAAATACAGCCTTTCACCCAACCCATATTCACAGGGACATTCAACCCACATTCAAAGGCAGCTGCAGGCTGCTTTGCACAGAGTTGTTTTTTTCAAGCAGAGACAGTTCTGCCCCTCCCCTGAGCACAAACCCCTCACCTGGGCTCTTTTGAAACACACAGTCTTGGGGAGGGCAGGCAGATTTTGTGTCATATCTTCATCCACAATATCCAGGGCCAGAGACTTCCGGACCTTCTTGATGGGACTCCTGCGCAACTGGAGGATGTAGAGAGCACCAGTGTCAGCAGGAATGCCCCCAGGACACTGCCATCCTTAGGGCACAGGGTACACACCAAGCCCATGTCTGCCCAGGCACCATGGCACCAGCACCTCAGGAAGGGGGTGTGCTGCAGCGTGCCCCACCACAGGGCACAGCAGCTCTCAGCGCTCTCCTCCTGGCATGTAACAATTTAGAAGAGGAAGCCCCTTTCAGTAGGAAGGGAAGAGCACCAGGAAACTGAGTCAACAGACATTTCATACAAGCCACAGCCTTTTGGGAGCTCAGCTTGCCCCAGATGCACCAAGCATGCCATGGGTCTCTCCTGTAGGATGAGGACACACATCTCCTAGCAAGCCCCAAGTTCAGCATTAAGCAGGACGTGGCTGGCAGGATTTTAAGCAGGTCACAAGCTCAGGCACCTCTTGCTGATTAAAAGACAGCAGCCATGGGGCCAAAATTTTTGGCATCAACAGCAGGATGAATAAAACCAGCCAAAACACCCCTTAACAGCATAGGGCAGCCCAGCAGCAGGTACTGGATGCAAAATCAGCTCACCCCTTGTTTCCTCTTCTGTTTCTCAGGCTTCACCTCATCCTCTATGATGAGTTCAATGCCAGCTTCACTTCGGAGCACCTCTTTCAAGTCTTCTTCCAGGTGAGGAGTCTGGGGCTGGTGTGAAAAGGCAGAGAGAGGACAAGGCAGTTAAAATCTGTATTTTGGGCAGGCTCATGAGTATTTGCCTCACGGGATAATGGGGTCAGGAGAGCCCTCAGTGGGAGGGCAAACAGGAAGATAACTTCCAATTTACTTCCCAGCAGGAAAAGATATGACAAGTTTTCTGCTAGCCTGACAGATTTACAGGATCCCCAGGTGTGAGAGACTCTTATCAGCTGAACCCTAAGTGTGCCATCAGGAGACCAGTATGCACACAAGGCCTGGGATACTGGAAACTGTCATCCCTATATTGAGATCCAGTTCCTCAGGGAGACCTAGGCAGATCATTTCCTTGCTTTTCCCCAAGGTCATCTGTAGGCAAGCACTGGAGCCTGATTCAAGGGCAGGTTTTGGCATTTTTAGCTGGTTTAGAGGAACTAAAAGTCCTGTGGCTATTTACAATGAAGTGATCACCATGACAAGGTTCCCCTTCATCCCTCCCATCTCAGTCTGGCACTACCAAACTGCACTTAGTTCTGCTACAGGTAAGAAGAATTGGTTCACAGCTCTGCTGCAGCCACCTCTATGTCCCATTTGCACCCAACCAGGCTTCTGCCACCTGCAAGCCACAGTCCTGCCCATTAATTACCAGGGGTCTAATTGGTCCATATTTCTCCAGGGCATTTTTGAAAGGCGTGGGAGTATGAGGTGTGTTGTCCACCACGTATGTCTGATCTGGTGTGACAAACCTGGAAGCAGAGAGGGAGAAAAACAAGGGATCAGACATGCTGTAACCCACAGAAGGGAACAACCCCCCCCAGCAGCTGCCTTCTGTGGCCCCAGTCAACCTGGGCACTTGCTCCCTGCAGCTCAGAGAGGAGCTGTTTTTGGAGGAGAGAGAAACACTGATTTAAGGAAATCCCCAGCCTGCTTTGCCCCTCTCTCAGCAGTGAGAAGTACTGAGAGGTGTGTTTGAGTGGGATGTCTCCTGTGTTGAAAAAAACTCTGTTCAGGGAGGAGGAAGAGCAAAGAACTTACGCTAAGTTCTTCTGGGGCAAAGGGGTCTTGTCCCTGTGCAGTGGGGTGGTGACAATCACTTTCTGGCTGCACACAGGTGTGGAGGTCAGGGATGGGTTCTCCAGTTCTAGTGTATCCTGTTTGGTCCAAAAGTTTAAGAACTGTACAGCACAGGAAAGAAAAAACGGAGACAGTCTCAAACTTTTCAGCATCATATCACAAGGCTATTACTTTTTCCTAAATATGGGGGAAAACCTGAAGTAGGGACAATGCTCCCACTCTGAGCAGCTGTCCCAGTATAAACCAGGATGACTTACAGACTCATACAGTTCTGTACATGGTAATACATATGAAAGTTGACAGAAGGTGCCTCACACCTATAAAGGTTATTCACTTCCCACAAGGGATGAGCTGATGCAACTACCACAACTACCAGATAGAGTGGGAGAGAAGTCTCTCCTTGCACCAGTAATCCTGGCTCACCAAAGGTCTATTCCAACCTCAAGGAAGCAAACATGAGGGAAGTCCATGTAACACAAAGTGTGCAAGTTAACAGGTCTTGCATCAAAGCTGTTTTCAGGCTAAACTGTAAGAAAAGGACAAGTTCACCTCTGCTAGGATTTTACTTCACAACAGCTAATAAGTGACAGCTTTACTCACACAATGAGGTTTGTGCCCAGGAACTTATCAGGACAGAAGAGCTGTGTTTGTGACATTCACTGATGGCCAAAGTTCGGCCCGAGGCAGAACATGCCCATTACCTTCTCAAATTCACTCCACAGTTACACATTTCAAGTCCTGATCCCATTTCCCAGTTCTTGCTGGCCTTGCATTCAAGGCCCACCTGAACCTGCAAGTTGGACTGTCCTGTGGTGCTCTCCCATGTGCACCCAGGGCTGCAGGAACAGCAGGAATAAAGGCCTGGAAGGCACAGCAAACAGTCTGAGCAGAGCTACAGTGAAAACTCTGCTGGAAAACACAGCAGACTTTATACTCTAACTCCACCATTTCCACATAAGAGAGACTACTGGGTTTGACCATCACAGTGCTCCCAGGTGATGCATGTTGGAGGCCACATGTGCACATCCTGAGTCCCTTTTGCAACAAAGGCAAGCCCAGCAGCATTTTCCCAAGCTCAGCAACACTGAGACCTGCACAAGCTGTTTGCTGCCCAGCCTGTCTGCCTGAACTGCAAACAGACAGGAAAAGCAAATTTTCACTGTTGCCACTCTGCTACCCACAGCTGGGCCACCAATGCCCTGGGGACAGAATGGGCTCTCCAGCATGGGTAGGCATGTAGATCCATCCACACAGTGGTGCTTCTTCCCAGTGCCCTGCCTCTCACACAGGGTAGCTGGGCTTTTCTGAGGCTGCAGGCACTCCCAGAGGCACACACAGGAAGGGCAGCTCTGAAGACAAGCAGTGCCAGAACCCAGCCATGTGCCTTGTTTTAGCAAAGGGACATGCTCTGCACACTGACACTGCCTCATTCAAGGCAGGAGACACAAAGTTGGCAGAGCTGATGGGAATATATGACTTTAGGGAAAGAAGAGAGAGCATGGACATGCTTATTACCTCAGACAGAGGAGCACAGACTAGTCTCTGCCATTGCTCTGTACCTGAGATGGAGAGAAGGGCAGTGTCTTTACAGGGGTGCCCTTGGGGGTCATGCTGTTGCAGGAGTCCAGGAAGGACAGGCTGGTGCTGGCGACGTTCTCCGTGACGGGGGAGAGGGAGATCTTCCTCTTCTTCTGCCTCTTGAGCACCGAGGGCGGGGTGCCAAAGCTCCCCTCGGCATGTGGGGAGATGGGGATGAGCTCTCCCTTGCTGCTCCTGCTGAGGTCGGAGATGGTGTGGCCGTCCAGCCGGTACTCGGTGACGCTGGGCAGGGACGGCGCTGCCTCGCTCGGCGTTGGCCTCACGGGGCTGTTGCTGCTGCTGCTGCCACCGGCAGAGGGTTCCTCGGGCAGGTCAAACTGGGTGAGGTCACACCACCCACCGTCTGGGTCCTGCACACAAGGGAAACCATCAGCAGCAGCCCAGGAGCGAAGCTGAGCGGCCAAACTGGTGCAGGTGCGGATCTGAACTGGGAGGTGAATTAAATGTGTGTCGGATGGCACCAAGCTTTGGGAGGAGCCTGGCTGGGAGAGCTGGAGGCCAGCTGGGAGCCAGAGCAGGGCACTGACCCAGCTGAAAGCTGCTGTTTGTGCACGGGGCAGGTTTCTCTATTCATGCAACGTTGGTTTCCCAGCTCAGTTCACAGCACAGCTGCACCATCCCAGAGAGGGGACAAAAAAAGCAGCTGGGGAGAGGTCTGGGGACAGGGGCTGAATAAAGTGACTGTCACCCAACAGCAAACCACAGTGCTGGGCACATCAGTATAGCTGGACACAGGGCTCTGCATTGTTGAAAGCAGATTAAAAGTAACCAGACCAGCTGAGAGATGGGCTCCTTCACAGCTCTGCCCCACACCCAGTACCATAAAAGCAGGTCCCACTAAGAACCCACAAACAGGCTGCTGTCTTCCTATCCACAGGCAAAGTGTATCCTTCACGGATAATCAGCTCATAAGCTTCTTCAGGCAGGCTGGGGGCTGCAGAGCCACTTCTCCCTGATGGTAGCAAAGCATCCTGTTGATATCTAGCCAGCCTCCCACCCTGCTGCCTCTGTCACCCAGGGGACCTCAGCACTGCTTGACTGCCCCAAAATTACTAGCTTCAGTGGAGCTACCTCCATTGAAAACAAATAGGGGCAACAGGGCAGCATGAAAGAGTCTGTCCTCCACAGTACAGATGGGCTTGTGGCTTATTCCCAGTCCATCCTGTCTTGTCCCATTCTGAGACAGGAGGAAAGGAAAGCCAATGAGCATGGGTTGAACCATTATGAAAATCGAACTGGAGACACTCTGGCTGATAAAGAGGACTTGAAATCAGGTCTGCCAGCACCTACAGCCTCCCACACCAGCCGAGCCCATGCACAAGGACATCCACCTAGGGAAATCTGCAAGGCCACAGCAATACTGGCAGAGCTGGAAAGGTCTAATCCAGCCCTGAAGAGAGATGGTAGGAATCTGCAAGGCAATGCCAGACCCAGCCCTCCTCAAGACACCCATGGTGATGAGCAAGGGGACTCATTAAGTCCATTCAAGGGTAAAGGGAGAGGATCAGTCTCCCTACATTGGCTGGAGGAGCAAGGGTCTGTTACTTACAGATTCAATCATGTCCAGAGCTTCATTGAAGGCTGGCACACAATTTGGGTACAAATAGTTGGCAGCTTCAACGACCCATTTGTAGGGTGATTCGATGAATGAAGTGGCATTCTCAGGCACTGCCTCATCTGGGGTCCCCTCCACATTCTGCTCTGCCAGTTCTGCTGCTGGCAGCTCTGAGGGCAACTCCTGTACACCTGTCACCTCCTCGTCACTGACATCTTCTTCCTTTATTTCAGAGATATCCACGGGCCAGTTCGGTGGGACATTCTTTGCACACACAACAAAGGAAGTCCAGATATTAGTAGGAAACAAAGGAACAATGTCAAGTCCTGTGGACAAAGAGCAAGAGTCCCTGGACACATTCAGCTCTCAGTTTCTGAACTCAGTTTCTCAGAAACTGAACTGCTATTCAGTTTCACATCCCCACCCTTCCTCACTGCTCTGTCCCACACACTACCTGAGCAGGAGTCCATGCAACATAACAAGCACAGCACTATTTAACTGAAGACTTCACTTAACAGTATCCCAAGAGAAAATAGGCTGAGCAGGCAGCAGGAGTTCTGCATTTCCTATTTTCCAAGAGCCTGCTTTCAAAAGCTACGTGCTTTCTTCATGCAAACAATCATTTGGTGTCCTTCCCCTGCTTCCTTTTGTAGAGGAAAGGAACACAGTGTCTCTCCACTGTGCTCCCACACACTTTGTCTGGAGCAGCCTCCTTCTCCTACCAGCAGCAGCACAACAAAGCCAAAAGAATCTTCAGTGCCCAAGACAGATCTGATGCTGTGACTGGCAAGATAACAGCTCTAGCAGACTGCTGTCCTCTGCCTGGATAACACACTCAGGCTCCCATCACACCTCTATCTCCTGGAGGGAGAGATCTCCCAAGAGTCAGTCTCTTGGAGAAGGCACAGGCTGTCTATGCAGACACCAGGCTGTGGCAAAGGCAGTGTGAAACAGCAGAAGGGTGGGTGAACAGCTCCAAACCACATGAGCAGAGCAGGGGACCCGCCTGCTGCAAGTGCTGGTGCAGTACCTGGCTCTCAGCTGTTGTTTGACTTTGTCTCTCCTTGTTATCCACCTCCACGAGCAAGTACACTGACTTGGACTCCTTAGTTTCATTAAGAAAGCCTCCCGTGTCCACCTTCCTCTTGATGGTGGAGTTCCAGTGATTCTTCACAGCATTGTCAGTCCTGCAGAGAAAGCAGAAGAAACCAAATCATCGTTTACAGCAGCTTGCAAGCACAACTAACAGCTCCTACATGCTCCCCATTCCAAGACCCTAACACATGGATCTCCATGGGCCACCCAGCTGGGAAGGCAGCAGCGAGCAAAGAGGTCCTACCTCCCAGGCAGCAGCTTGGCAATCTCGGCCCAGCGATTCCCCAGGACCTTGTGGGCCTCAAAAATGATACGATCCTCCTCCTCTGTCCACGAGGACTTCTTCACCTCAGGGTTCAGGTGGTTATGCCAGCGTTCCCGGCACTGCTTCCCCAACCGCCCCTTCAGGTGCTTGGCTATCAGGGTCCATTGTTTGGTGCCATATTTTTTAACCAGTTCAATTACCTTTGAAGAGAGTGGGAGGGAAATAAGGGAGCAGAATAAAGGAGGGGAAGGTCAATACAGTCATCTTCAGGCTTTGCTCTTCACCTCTCTCGGGACCAGGTAAGGGCAGACAGAGAAAGGTCCCCTAGGAGGAAGAGCTGGAGGGATCCAGCATTGACAATCAGGTGTACCAACCCTCATGAGAGCAATGATTCAGGCAAATTTCTGTAAGAGGCTGTTTCCATGCAGACATTTTGCCACGGGACACCTGTGAATGCAGATGACCATTCACAGAAGATGAGATGGAGACTGGCAGGTGCACCAGGGCAAAGGGGCCCAGACTGAGAAACATGCCCATTTCTGGGCAAGGGTCAAGTCCCACCTGCTCCCGAGGACCTGGCTGCATGACAACAGTCCCCATCAGCTCTGCACTGGCCTGCTACTCCCTTTCCCAGTGTGTTATAACCAGGACATGCCAGGACTGTAGCTCCATGCCCTGCTAGCACCAGGACACACTCAGGGAGAGCTCCAAAGCCTAAAGAAGCCACATTCACTTAAGAGCCATCCACTTTGCCTCTTCCCCTTCACCCAGGGCTTTCTCACTTCTGTCTGAGCCTCAATGCAAATGCTTCTGGGCACAGAATCTGTTCTGAGCCCCTACAGTGTCCAGGGCACAATCAGGATGAAACACTCTACGTCCTGCAATAGTCAGCCCACCAAAATCCTGGCTGAAGAGTTCCTGAACATTTCTACCCCAGCCAGCTGAGCTCAGCTGAAAGGTGCATGTAGAGAGAGGATGTTACATGCTGTCAGCACGTAACTAATGTCCCTACTGCACTCCCTTTCTGCCAAGACAAATGGAGCACAGATGCCAAAGTGAGGCACAGGCCAAGGAGCTGGTGCAAAGTAATGTACAGTGTTGGGGGAGAGAGCTGGAGCCCAGCTTGGCCAGGATGGGTAGGCTGACAGGACAATGTAGAGGGAAAGGAAAAGCAGACAACAACTGCTCTGCTGAAGGACATCATGAGAAGCTTCCTTGGGACATGCTTGACATAACATAACAGGACCAAAAGGGAAAGAAATGGTGGAGCAAAAGTGTTTCAGAGAATCGGCCAAACTAGGATATTTTGTAGCAGAAAACCTTGGTAAATTTATTCCAACTTATTCTTAAGTGCATCAAGATGATGAGGCTGTCTCAGCTGGCCCCTCTCAGCTCACTCTGGAATCAGCAGAGAAAGGGGCTCACAGGAGTCCTGATTCACCCAGCCAACCTCAGACATCCACCCTGGCCTGCCTACTGTGGCACAGGAAATGCCACTTTTATTTTCTCTTGGATCCAACCTGGCCAGGCCAGATGGAGACCTGCCAGCAGGCAGATGAATTCATTCCCTTTTCAGCTCTCTCCCCTGGCAGCTGACTATGGCAGCACTGTGTGAAAGGGAGAAGGTGTTTACCTGAAGAGGCCTAGAGCTGCTCCTGCACATCACAACCATGGCTGCCCAGAGCAGGTCAGACAGTGCTGCTCTCACAGGTATCCACCATTGGCAGGAATTACACACAGTTTACAACAAGGCCTGAGGGTCTGACACCCCCCCCCCGCTCTTTGCAGACAGAGACAGTCCAAACACTCTGATCCTCTTGGCCCTGACTTACCTTTTGGTCCTCTTCTTTGGTCCAAGGGCCCTTAACCAGGTCTGGATTCAACACCCTCAGCCACCGGTACTGACACTGCTGGTCACTGCGGTTCTGGGAAAAGGGAAGACAACAGCCTTGTGTTAGACAGGGGCTCCAAAAACCCAAAGAGCTCCAGGAGCAGTAGCAGTCCCCACACATAGGCTGTTCCACAGAATAACCTGCAGAAGCACATGGAAAATACATACTAAGACCTTGAACCCCAGGCACAGGGGCAGGAACCTCAATTTCTCACCCCACCTCCAACAGATTCACCCTCAAAAGCCCTCTGTACAATGTCTCCCTGCCCTGAGGCAGCAGTCACAGAACAGTGTCCCACTGCACAGACACAGAGAACCAGCACAAGGAGCAGAAGCAACATGCAAACTCTGTGATTCCCAGCTGGGCAAGGGGTCACTCACAGGAAAGTGACTGGCCAGGAACTTCCAGTCATTCTGCCCGTAGTGGCTTACTAACATCTTCAGCTGCTCATCCTGTAAAGAACAAAGACATCCACTTTCAGATACATTGAGGTAACCAATGCCACAGGCACCCCTAGGCTCATGGCATCAAGAGAACCTGCTGGGTATTTTGAATTGTCAAGAATGTTTTGTTGGCATTCTGTATTCAGGGGAGGAAGATAGCTCACACCAGCCTTTAGCAGCACTCCAGTATGCAGAACCCAACTGGAAGAGACTCTTTGGTTCTGGCCTTTGTAGTAGGACAAGCTCATACAATGAGCACAAAACAAGAGCTCAGCTCTGTCCCAGTACAGCCTGGTTCAAACCCTGTGGCCAAGGGCCTGCTTAGCCAGCCCCAGTACAGTTCTGACCACACAGTCCATGTCCCAGCTCAGCCTGGCTGGGAAAGCTGACTGATTCAAGTCTATCATCGCCAGCCTGGTGTTCTTCTGTCTTGCAGTGCTACAGGACTCTACAGCACCTCCTTCATGATGCCTGCTGTGCACTCCTACAGCTCACAGAAAGCCTCTGATAGGAGTCCTTGTCCTTGAGCTCTGGCTGGGCAAACAGAGGCGTGAAATTATTCCCTGTCCAACATAAGCCCAGGGTTTTGATCCCTCCACAAAGACCACCTTACTGGGTGTTCAAACCCCAGGGAGACTGGACACCTTGTAGTTTTGACACAGAACAAAAATGATGAAGGAACTGCGAGGAGGGAAGAAAATATCCCAGTTAATTTCAGGCTCTTAGCCAGGATGACTAAGCCATGATTCCAGCAGTTTCAATACTCCCTGCTTTTGCAAGAGAAAAAGGAGAACATTTCCACTGCACAATTCAGCTTGTTGGAGCCTTATCCTTGCTCTGGAACCCCTCTTTGCTCATGTGAGTGCTGCAGGCAGTGGATGCCCTGCTCAGGACTCATGTGCTTAAGCTAAAGAGGTTGGAGCTCTTGCTCCTCAGGCTACATTTCAAACTTCCTTGAGCCTCTGAGACTCATTCAGACCTCAGATCAGAATAAAAGACACATGGTCCTCTCCAGCAGTAAGACAGCAGGAGGTGGGATCGTGGCCAGCAGGTGAGCACTGGGGTGGAGACACTCAAGCCCAGGGTGCCAGCCCAGAGGCCCACCCCACAGCACCTCTCTCAGGAAATTTTGGGCTCTCACTCACCTCTTCTTGTGTCCACTTGACCTTGCATCTGTTGTCCCGCTGCTCCGGCACATCCAAATCGGTATCCTGGTAGTGCAGCTCATCCTGGTCCTCCCTAGAAACAAATAAATGAAGATTATAACTTCCACCTCTGATAAAAATGCAGGAGAGGGACCAACCTCCACCAGATCTCTCCCTCCCAGCACTGAACCCCATCACCTCCAAAAACCCACCCAGACACCCCAGGCTTAGAGAAGACCCTCTGCTTTGGGCTCTGCTGCCCGCTGGCAACTCTCCTGCTGCCCAGGGCAGGGCCAGTAGCGTTTCTCTTCGTTACTGCTCCTCCTGTCCCCCCGGAGGGCTTTGCATCAGGGTGCTGGTATATTCCCCCCTTCCAGTTCTCCACTAACCCCGGATTGGCGGGAGACAAGGGAGGGGGCGGCAGCCCGGGGGGCCCCAGGGGGGGGCA
>WBMV01002290.1:84654-95148 GCA_013396655.1 Campylorhamphus procurvoides | reverse complement strand
GGGCCGAGGCTCGAGGGGGGCGGGGCCCTTTACCGCCCCCTGGCGGGCCCGGCGGAAGCAGCCCCGGAACCCGTCAGGGCTGTGGGATCCCCTCAGGGCTCAGGGACCTCTCAGGGATCCCCACAGCTTTTTCTGGGACCCCCCCAGCATTGTCAGGGACCCCTCAGGGCTCCAGGTTCCCTCAGGGCTCCAGGATCCCCTCAGCCTCGTCTGGGATCCCTCAGTCTTGCCTGGGACCCCTCAGGGCTCCGGGATCCCCTCAGGGCTCCGGGATCCCCTCAGAGCTCAAGGACCCCTCTGGGCTGTGGGATCCCTTCAGCCCCACCTGGAACCCCTCAGGGCTTCAGGATCCCCTCAGCCTTGTCTGGGACTCCTCAGCCCCATCAGGGACTCAGGACCCCTCCGCCCCACGGGGCCCGATGTGCAACAAGCCAATAATGACACACTTGAGAGAGACTTTGATTATTGATCTTGGAGCTGCCTCTGGGTGCTTGGTGTTTGTCCCACAGACCCAGCACACCCCACTGGCCTTTCTGCACTGTTATTTACACACAAACTCAGAGTCAGTAACTTCCCAAGCACAGCCCCTCTGTTAGGATTGATTAGTAATTTCCATACAAATCATGTAACCCCAGGTAACTTCTGCTTGTGCTCAGGGGAAAGGTCTTCACCTGGGTAGAGTCCTTTTGGCTTGTAGCATGATTTTTAGTATTGTAATAAAGATAGTTCAGCTCTAGGATACATGGACCTGGAGTATTTTGGCCAAAAAAGCAATGTATTCATAGGCAGACGTCGATATCTTGATTTACTTCATCCTTAGTCCTTAATTTACTACATCCTTAGTCCTTGATTTACTACATCCAGGATGTCCTTGAGTAAGGGATGCTGGACGCTGCCAGCTCCACTGATTGGATCTCCTCTACTACTTATCAGGCTTGAAAGTCCACAAAGATCAAACACCAAGAAACATCCCGACTTGAAAATAATCTTGACATATTCTGAGTTTTGCAACGCTGTGACTCTCTTCAGCCCCACAGGGCCTGGTACCCCACTCAGCCCGGTGGGTCCCAGAATGCCCCCAGACCCACGAGATGTCCCCAGTGGAACAGGGATGGTTTCCCTGCTCCCTACACTCCTGCCCCAGGATGGACGGCTCCTGACCTCCCTTCTGGAGCCAAACCCAGCCCTGAGAGCTGCCCAGCAGCGCCTGGCAAAGCTGCTCCCACCGAGCGGCTCCAAGAGCTCCCTGCTGGGCTGCGGGGATCTGGAAAAACACCCCCTTGGGAACAGAATTGCCCGGAAGCATCAGTCCTTTTCCTTGGCAGGGGAAACCCGGTCCCTGCGGGCTGGCTCTTGTGCCCAACAGAATAACGAGGCACATTCCTTTCCCTTTTCTTTTCCCCAGCTACTAAGTGCCACAAAACCCTCAAAGTTTGCTTGGTAACTGCCTATGAACTTTCTTCCTCATATCCTTTCCCCGTACCCAAACAAAAGAGTCCACATCCTGGCCCTGGATGACCTGAAAGCAGGGGGATGAGGGATGACACCTTGCAGGGATGCCGATGACTCTTCTTTCTCTGGGGAAGGTACAAACGTGACACTACCAGGCTTTTTTTCCAGTCTGGCTGTCACGTCATTCCCGAGGTGGTTCGGGTGGAGCGGGGCTATTTTCACACTCCTACCATGCTTTTAAAAATAGCTGGGTTTATTTCAATGCTCCTGGGATCTTTGGCTCTTTAAAATGATTAGTAAGTCATAATGTAATGAAAGTTGTACCTGCTGATGCACACTATTGTCACCAGCTTCTTCTCCATGTAATTCCCAATAAGGCACAGAAATGTGTGAGGGTTGAGAAGGGACTGCCTGGGCTGGACTTGATAGATCTGGTGAGCTGTATAGTTCCCTGCAAGGAAAATCCCCAGTTTTTGTTGTCCCACACAGTAGTGGTGCTGCTGGAACGTTTTTCTTACATTCCCATTTTCATTCTGGAGATGTTTCCACAGCCACACATCCCCTGCACTGTCCCTGGGAGGTGGCTTAGCCTGTGTCTGTCATGTAAAACCTTGCACGTGTGCCTGTTTAAGTTGATCCTGTTATTTTAGGCTGTTTCTCAAGGTCATTCCAGCTTGGTGCCACCAGGCTGTGCCTCTCCTTGGCCACAGCTGGTCGCACAGGGATAAGTGCTCTTCGAGGATGTGCTTACCTCAAGGGATGCATCTTCCATTAGTCACTGCTTCACAGCTTTATTTCCTGATCAGCCTCATGAGAACATCAAAGGAGGCACTTCCAGGTCCATCACCGCCAAAAAATGTCAAAGAGTCTACACATATCAAACTCTTGGGCCAGAACCATGGACTTCTGAGAACTTTAATCAGAGCAGCTCTTGTATTATTTATGCCATGGTGGTGCTCTGAGACCATCTGGAGCCAAGAGAACATCACACCAGACATCCGCACAAAGCAAAGATCTGCCTGGCAAAATCCCCAGGGATGAGGCAGGGAACTGTCTGCTCATCACCGAGTTTGACTCTGGGGTCACTCTCTGTTGACCCTGAAACCTGTTAATCGACCTAGAGCCATGCCTGAAGCTACAGCAGGAAGATTTCTGACCAGGATAAGCACCTTGCTGCTTGGGGACACCGGCTGCGGGCTGTGAAGCCCTGAGCACTGAGGAGACTCTGCAGCCTCTTGTCCCTTTGGGCTCTGGGTGCCTGGGCTACCCCTAGTACTTCTCCAGCCAAAAAACATTGGATTTTTCCCTCCCTTCTCCAAGAGGGGACTGGTAACAGGTTTTTGACATGCTTAGACACAGCATTGTATTTGGGCGGGGTCTCACAGCAGGTTTTCTTGACAAATGGGCCATCATCTCCTTGTTTCTTTATTTCATATAGTTCTGCCTCCTCCATTCCAAGATGCTGCTCTCCCTAGAGAGGAGCTTAACCCTGGTCCTCTGTGCTTGCCCCTTCAGAACTCCCCTGCCAGCTCTTACCCTCCAGACCTGCAGCCTGCCTCCAGTGCTGTGGGAAGGATTCAGCCCTGGAGGCAGGAATGTCTGTGGGGAATCACAGAATCATAGAATGGGTTGGGCTGAAAGGGACCTTTAAAGGTCATCCAGTTCCAACTCACCTGCCGTGGTCAGGGACACCCTCCACTAGACCAGGTTGGTCCAAACCCATCCAATGTGGCCTTTAACACTTACAGGGATGGGGCATCCACCTCTCCCCTGGCCCCTCAGCCTGGCTGCTCACTCGTGGGAGCCCTCACCCCTCTGCAGTGATGGGTTCCCTTCAGATTTAGCATATCCTGTTAGTAGTTTCCTCATGGCTTCTCCTGTGGAAGCTGCTAAAGGCAGGCTGGAACCAGAGGCAGAGGATCATGCTGGAGGACCATGCTGGGTACCCAGAGGTGCAAGATCCTCCCTCTCTGGAGATGCAGAGCTCCTCTGGAGTCAGCCTTGAGCAGCCAGCTCCAGCACCAGGGTAAATCCTGCTTAAAGCAGGAACTTTGGAGCTCCCTTTGCATCCCACACACGCCTGCTGTGCTGCCATCTGAATCCAGAGTCTCACAGGGATTCAACAAGCTGTAATTTCCAATGGAGTGATGGGAATGGCTGGCAGGACCTCCAGCATTCCCCCCACACCCCTAAGCTGCCTTGGACATTGCTGTATGTGCAGGGCACATGGCAATTTGGGGACCCCAGGCCTTCCTGCTGTACCAGGACAAAGCAAGCCAGGATAACGGGGTCCCTCATCTGCCATCAGATGGATGTGGTGAAATGGGAAATCTGGATTTCCTCTGAGCTGCATCCCCACCCTGTGCAGCAGTGAGCCCATCCCTCAGTGGCCATGCCAGGCCAGAGCTCAAGGGTGTCCTGGGAAGGCTGAGCAGAGGTCGGAGAGGGAGGATGTTCAATTAAAGCTGCTTAAAAAAGAAATCCAACTTTCCATATGCCTCCCTGGAGAATAAAAAGGCCCCAAAGCTGAGCACAGATGGGGTGCCAGGCAGGGAACTGAGCACAGCCCCCACGGCAGAGGTGACTCCGGCTCAGCTGTTCCCACTGCCTCCAATCTGTGGGGATTGAGGTTGTCTTTGGGTGTTTCCTTATGGAAAGTTGGACATTTGGCTAGTCAGAAATCCCCATGCAAGCTCGGACAGTGGCCAGCTCTGTGACATAGTGTCCTCTAAACTACTCACTACTCCCAACAGTCCCGCTCCCCTCAAGGCACCAGTGATGCTGGAGGGGGCCCTGCTGGTGCCTGGGTGGGCTTCTCCATGAGGACACCAGAATGGGATGGTGGCACTGGAGGTCATGGGAGGGCAAGGAGTCATCCCCTTCTGCTGGTGGCCCCCACACCAACCCATCCAGTTGGAGAACCTAAGTGTGTCCCCACAGACGAGCAGTCATTCCCTGGCTGGCACCTTTGCCCGGAGGAGTTTCCCTGGACAAAGGGCTGGAGGATTCAGCCATCGTGTGGTGGAGGCATTGGGCAGCGTGGTTGGAAGATTGGCCCTCATGTCACTGTGCCACGTGTGCCATCTCACTCACACAGCTGCCCAGAATAGTTTCACCATCTGGTTCCAGCCACCCAGGACATGGGAACCTCCCCAGCCCCTTCTGCGATTACAAAAAGTGAATTCAAACATCAACTCAGCTGGACCCGGCCAGCCTTTTTCCTTTTTCCTTTTTTTTTTTTTTTTAATAATTCAGGTTTGTCTCTTAGAGAAGAGAGAGGGAGATAATGTCTGCGGAGCATTTAATCTTCTGCCCAAAGAATAGCAGAGAGCAAATTAGGATCTACTCCAATTAATTTGTCTTGATGGGCAAAATCTGGATAGCGGCCATATCTGGGAATTAAGAACAAAAGCGGGGAGTGTAAAGTAGGTCACCGGAGTTTCATAACCAGAATGAGGGGTTTTCACAGAATTCTGGGTGCTCCAGAGGCTGCTGGTGCTGGGGTCCCTCAGTCTCTGTCCCCCACATCTGCAGGTTTTGGCCTGGACAGTTGCTTTAAGATGCTGCCAATGTTCAGGGAGAGAGCTGTTTGCTCTGGGGGCAGGAATGAGGATGTTGTCCCATCCCACAACAGGACACTGCTGCAGGACTGTCCCAAACCCTTGGACCCAATGGAAAGACAGACACCAGCCCATTGTCCCAGTTCTGGAGCACCTAAAGAGCTTTCCTGGGGTTGGCATGCCCATCCTTGCTGTCATATTGCCACCCTCAGTCCTGCAGGCAACCTCTTTGAAGGAGGATTAGAGGTTACAGGTGGCAGTGGGATTTGGACAGTGCTTTGCTATGGACTCTTGCATCGTGGGGTGTCACCAAGCACTGGTGACCCACAGGCTCACCTTAGCTGAGCATCCCCAAATCCCAGTCCTGACTCCCTGGAGCCATCAGTGCCTGCAGGCTCTGTGGTGTCCCGTTCTGGTGTCACCTTCCAGCTGCAGAACATGTGTGGGAGCATTGCCACAGGTGTGAGCCATCTGTGGTGACATGCTAAGGGTGCTCAGGACACGTTGTGACACAGCTAAGTGTATGTGACATGTACAGAGACATCTCCCAGGACATGGGGCATATGTGGTGTATCTTTCTGCACACAGGCTGAAACACCCAGAGTGTTTGGTTGGTGTCTGTGGGTCTTCCCAGGCTTTGATCCTAGTGGGATTGAAGCGACATGCTTTGTTGACCACAAGTGTCACCATCGTGGTGACAGCCTGTCACAGTACCGTGCTGGTGACACTCTATCTCCCCGGCCACCAGCCACAGCCCCCCTGCAGGACACTGGGGAGCCTCCCCGGCAGTGATCCCACTGCTCCCATCCCCACGGAGGTGCTGGTGGGGTGGCGGGTGATGCGTGGCCGGCGCCCGGCTGGCGTTTATCCTCTTAGCCACCCTGCCGGGATCCGGCACTAATTCACCCTTAAACACAGGATTGTCAGGAACCGGGAAGGAAAGAACCGGCGGATTATCCCCCCAGCGCTGGCGTTAAACACGGGGAGCAGCAGCTGCTGGATGAGGAGAGCAGAGATGGTGTCTTGCCCCATGTCCCATGGGGCACCAGCCCCATCATCCCCCAGCAAAGGCTGCTGGTAGTCCAGATGTTTTGTGTCCCCCCACAGCCAGCTCCAGGCTGGCAGTGAATTAAATAACAGGAAACAAATACAGAGCCCCCTGTAAAGCTGAGGAATCAGCAGCAACTGCTCAGCCATGTGGGATGCACCTCAGCACAACAATCCCCACAGTTTTTCCTGGCCCCAGGGACTGGCAGGCAACTGGAACAGCCAAGGTGACATTCCAGAGGTCAGGGATCACCTGTGAGCAGACCTCACAGGAAGAGATTTTATGATGAAACAAACAAGAATTTTTCCTGGCTCAACAAAGATAGCAATAACTTCTTACTTAGCTTCTTACTCACATGCTAAAGGCTTTTGGCCATGGGCCAGCATGAATAGGCTTCCCTGGGCCAAGATCATATGCCCAGCTGCTGGAATATCTTTGGGACTGCCTTGAAGTCACCCCAGGAATCACAGAAATGGCAGGAACTCACTACCCATGGCACATAGGAGCTCATCACTCCTGCTCATGGCTGAGCCTGGCACAATCCACAGTGTGGTGGCACTCGTGCTGGCCAGAGGATTTTGTTGCCTTTCCCAAGCAGGATGCTTTCCCACGTGCCAGCCAGATCTACCCACCACCACTGCTGGGAGCCAGAGGTTGCACCAGTGGGGAGCCTGGGATCTGTGCAACAGCTGGGGTGGCCCATTTGCAATTCCAGTGGCCCTAATTTAGGTGATGGGCAGGTGACAATGGCTGTGTCCTGGAGAGTAGGGAGGTCCCATCCCCAGCCCATGTCTAAGGCAGCAGGTTTGCACAATCGGTTTTAGTAGCTGGGAAAAAAGTCTTAAGTTTTCAGCATAACAGTAACAGGAATGGGAATTTCAGCACCTTCCACTGATAGATACATAAGTTTAACCAAGTTAAACTCCCACATATCATCTTGGTTTAATTTCAACCAGTCCTACCTGGACCTGGACAAAAGCTTCAATTCCTTGTTCTTTCACCTCTATCACCCTGGCTAAAAAAAGCCTCTCTCTTCCCTGCAAATCCCAGCTTTCTTCATGACCATGAATACAGCAGAACTAAAATAAAAGGATTGAAAAATAGGATTCCTTACAGAAAATGTCACTGGGGTTGCCCATCAGAGGACAAGCTATGAGCTGCCAAAAAGTCAAAAAGAGAAATACTCCCCTTGTGCTTTCCTAAGGTGACCTCTATAACGAAGAAACCATTTGACCCAGCTCTAAAGGGAATATCCGCTCTGCCCAGCCCTGAACAGCAGCTGTCAGGGAACACCAGGGCAGTGGGAATCCCCAGGACAGTCCTCCTAGGGCTGTCCATGGTACCACGTCCTGCGTGGCCGTGGGCAATGCCCTGCGGGGAACAGAGCCATAAGCTCCCTGCTGACCCTTCCTGGGAACTGATCCAGGGAGCATCACCTTTCCAATTCCCGGAGCAAACACGGAGCTTGGGAAGGGCGTGAGGGGCATCCCACAGCAGAGAGATCGGAGAAATGTAAAAGTGTCTTTTAATATAAATATAAATCCATCTGAAGTGCTGCAGGAGAGGACCGTGCCCCGCGAGGGATGCCCGGGAGGGAGGCGGGCTCGGCGGGGACCGCGGGCGCCCGTGCCCGGCCAGCACCGGGGGGACCGACCCGGCGTGTCACCCGGGCTAGAGCCGGGCCAGCAGCAGCGGCAGGGCCAGCAGGGCCAGCAGACGGGGGTGCCGGGGGGTGGCCGAGCCCCGCAGCGTGGCCTGGTTGGTCTCAGCAGCCGGCGAGCCCTGGGCGCTGGCCAGGCGTCCCCTGGCGCTGCACAGCTCCTGCAGGTTCCCCTGGAACTGGATCTTGCGGGACTCCTGACGCAGCGACTCCCAGATAGCGGCCGCTTCCACGGGGCATTTCGACAGCACCTCACTGGCGCACGTGTGGAAATCATCCCAGGACCTGGGGAGGAGGGCAGGAGTGGGGGGAGCTGTTGGTGGCAGGTCACCCAGCCGTCCCAGCGGCTCCCCCAGGGACAGGGACACTCACTTGCAGATGGTGTCCAGCTCCTGTGTCTCCTCGCCGCCCTCCTCCTGCTGCTGCCGGACGCTCTGGACCATGCTGTCCCCCAGGCTGATGAGGCAGCCGGCAAAGCCCTTGTAGATGGTGTCGCACTGCCCGGCCATGCTCACGGGCTCCTGGCTCGCGGCTGGGGGGACAGAGAGAAGAGAGACTGATCTGAGCCCCCGCGGACCCCGGGCAGCCTGCCCGGCCCCGGGGTGCCTGGGGTGGGGGTGTCACCCGGTGGGCGTGGTACTGGGGCTCAGAAATGTGGCGAAGGGCTTCTGCACCCCTCTGGACCCCCCGCATCCCCTCCCTGGGCACTCGTAGTGAGTGTTCGCTCCTGGTCCAGGAGGATGTGACGACCCTGCAGTGATGCTGCCATTAGCCACAGGGCTCCCTCCTGCCGGCCGTGTCGCCTCTGCCCTCCCGGGTTCTCCCCGGAGCCATCTGTCCCGGCCTTTATCCCCTGACAGCAAAGATTAATTTGTGACTACAACAGAAAAAAAAAACAACAAAAAAACCCAGGAAAAAAACCCAAAACAAACAAAAAAAAACCCAACAAAGCAAAGGCTCAGCAAACTCGAATCTCTGCTTGACTGCAGCACGAGAGAGAAGGAAAAAAGAAGGGAAAGGGGGAAGGGGAAAGGAGAAGGAGAAAGGGGGAGAGAAAGGGAGAAGGGAAAACGGAGAGGGGGAGAGGGAGAAGGAAGAGGAAGGCAAAGGAGAAAGGGAAAAAGGAAGGAAAAGGGGGGAAGAGGAAAGGGGAAGGGGAAAAGGACGGGAAAAGCGGAAGGCAAAAAGGGAGGGGAAAGGGGAAGGAAAATGGGAAAGGAGAAAGAGGACAGGGAAAAGGGAAACAGGAAGGGGAAGGGAGGAGGGGAAAGGGGAAGGAAAATCACAAAAGGAAGAGGCACAAGAGCAACTCTGGCTGCTTCATTCTGAGAAGCCCCAATTCCCTGGTCTCCTCCCCAAAGATTCACCACTGGGACCGACCACGGGTGACAGGGTGTATTGGTGAGGACTGTGAGTGCATCCACAGCCAGGGTAAAGCCCATAATGTTCCTCAGCTGTGCCACGGGGGTCCCACGGAGCCAGACAGATGTGGGTTCCCTGGGCTAATTCATGGGAGTTGTGAGACTTTGGGAAGTGCCATGGATGTGAGCCAGGGAGATGTCTAACTGGGGACAGTCCTGCTGGGGACCCCTCTGGAAAGGTGACCCCAGGAGGAGCTGAAAGTTGCCCGGTGACTGCTGGGCAGCCAGGATATCTCCAAGGAGCCGTGTGCCTTGCTGCTGGCATCCCATGCCTACACCCCGGAACAAGGTCCTGAGCAAAGTACCTGTGGCCGAGACTAACAAGCCTGACAGCCCATCCCGCCTGTGTTTGTGATGCGAATCCCCCGAGAACATCACCGAGGAAAGTCTCTGATGCCAGACACGTGGGTCACAATTATCACAGATATTGATAAAGCAGGATCCTCCTCGGGCCCAGGCAAGCGTGTCTCCCACCAGCACAGGGACACAGCAGTAGATGCCTGCCCTTAGCTGGCTGGTCCCTGTCCAGGCTGGTTCGACCTCCCGGGCTCCTCTAATGCCCAGCACGATTCCTCCCCTCAGCCCAGCTTTCTCGGCACAAGGCTTGGCAGGGCAGGGCAGGCAAGGAAGGAGAAACCAGGAGGGCAAATCTTCTCCGCTAGCCCGCTGCGAAACCATGGGGGAAAACCTGCCCCCGACTCCGTGAGGGAGAAAGCCCAAGGGAAATGCACGGAGGAAGTTTTCCAGGGCGCTGCAGAGCATCGCTGGCATCACCGAGCCTGAAATCCGCCCGAGGCTTGGGGGTCCCTGTCCTCCAATCTCCGTGCGGCCGGAGCAGGTTAACGCCAGGCTCCCCATCCCTCTTCAGGGCGGGGGTGTCAGTGGGTACCGCTGTGCCCCGCGTCCTCCCTCGGCTCACGGAGGGGCGGGAGAGGAGCGGGACCTGCCGGATGACCCTTCCCCAACGGACAGGGTGCCCTCCGGCCCCGGGTGAGGAAAGAGAACAAGGGAAAGCCAGCAGGAACGTGGGGTAAGCACATGGGGCTGGTTCGGGACGGGAGAACCGGAGCCTGGGAACTGTCCCCTCCTGAGCAGAGGGACCCCGGACAGCGCTGTAGAGCTGGAGCAAAGCATCGCCGGAGACACGGGACGAGGGTGGATAGATCGCTGAGCCGCGGGACAGCCGGGCACCCCGCTCCCCGCAGCCATGAGGGGTGCGGGAGGTGCGGGAGGCGCGGCGGCGGCAGCGCAGCCGGAGCTGGCCGGGGGTCCCGCTACCACCCGCCAGCCCCCCCAGCCCCGGCCCCGCGGCACTCACCGAGCTGCAGGAGCAGCGGGCACAGGACGCCGAGC
>WBMV01002290.1:50856-83560 GCA_013396655.1 Campylorhamphus procurvoides | reverse complement strand
GGAGGAAGGAGCAGCAGGAGACATTTTTGCTGTGAAAAGGGGAATTAGAGTCCCCCTTCCCCCAGCCAACAGCCCACCTCAACCTCCTGGCTCTTCCAGGAAGCAGAGACCACTGCACCCCACCAGATTCACATGGGAAAGCTTGAACAGAGACTCAGGAGAAAATCTGGGAAGAGAGAGGGCATCCTGGCCTCTCACCTCAGACTCCAGCCTGGAGATGGCTTGATATGCTCAAAGGTCACACAGTCGTCCCTCCATCACACAACAGAAGGTCTCTACCTATTTTTTCTCAAAAAGTTTTTTATTGAATTGTTCTTAATGTTATTTCCAAAAAAAAAAAACAAAAAATGAAAAAACAAAACAAAAACCCAAACAAAAACCTTCAAAATTTAGATAAAAAGAAAAACCATGGTGTAAAACCAAAACTAATGTCTGAAACATGGACATGCTCCGATGTGTAACAGAACCGGTGGCCCCCCAAGGCTCTTGCAGCTCGCTGCTGCCTGAGCACCCCAACCCAGAGCCCCTCCTCGGGGCACTCCAGAGGCATCACCCCTGCCCAAATCTGCCTAGCTGTGTCAGGTGGGCCAGACACCCCACTGTGGATCTGGAGTTAACCAACTTCAGAATAACTAACTAACTAACTAACATACTTTAACTAACCGCTCCTGCTCAGCTGTGCCTCATCCCCATGGGGAGGAGGAGTTTGAGCCCTTCACTAAGATGTGGGTACAGGTATCTGGTCAGGGAGGAGCACGTGTGCCTGGCACCCCTGTGCTTGGGGCTCAACATACACCTCCCTGCTCCTCTGCTGATGGCAGCAGACTCCAAACTTTTAAAGGGGTAAGAAATCCATTTGCTTCTGCTGCGTGTGACTTGGACTGCCAGCCAGGCCTCGGGGACGGATGGGCAGGTGAAGAAGAGATTTAACTCTTTCAAAAAGAGGCTATTTAGGAAAAAGAAGCCAAGTGAACGTTCAGTGACTATTCGGAACTATACACAGATGGCATTTGCCTTAGAGACATCACATGTGTCAATAGATTTCCTGGCAAGAGCTCTTAACACAAAGCCATACGTCATTTGTAACTACTGATCTGCTGGGTGGGCTTCAGTGGAGCAGCCCACAAGGCAGCCAGGTCCTCCTAGGTCATGCTGGGGGTGACCAGGCCCTGGAGCATGATCATGAGGCGACGTGCAGACTTGCTCAGAGGGTTGTGGGGTTCCACCTGGAGGAACTGGAAGAGCTTCTGCCGCACCTGGTTCATGACTGACCCCATGTGGTCTCGGGTGATGGGGTCACTTTGGTCCAGGTGCATCACTGCATCTTCCAAGTAACTGAAGGAGAGACAGCAAGGTTAGAACCAAACCCAACAAATGATCCCAATCCGATTCAGTTCATTTTAGCATTGAAGATGCACAATTCTGCTCCCCACCCACCCAAACTCTGCAGTATGTTCAATCCTCAGGAAATAAACGTTCCTGACTCACAGCAGAGTCCACCTATCCCTTCCTCAACATTTAAGGGCAGCCTACAGCTTCCAGCCAGCCCCACCTGCCACACAACCTAGCTGCTGGAACCAAAGCAGGAGCAACAGCAAGAACTCCCCATGGTGTTGGAGGTGGCTCTCAGTAGATATTTTCTTTGATGCCTTTATAGCGTAAGCAGAATTAGTCACTCATTAGACAGTAAAGCCCCTCAGCAGTGAGGCTCAGTTCATGTAGGGTTATATTTAAGGTCTATCCAGGAAGAAGTGGGGGAAGAGCAAGACTTTTACCAACAAGCCACTCTGAAGTTCAGACAAGCCATCAGCTTTCAAACCACAGTCTGAGTAAGGCAATGTGGTCACTGCAGAAGGTTTCCACTAACAGACTGGTTTAAACTTCACAGCAGCAGCTTTAACCCCAATTATCAACTCAACTGTAACTTGAAGCACTTTTCAGTATTTCTAGCTTGCTTTATCACTATTAACTTGAGTTAAAAACTCAAGTAATTTTCCCATACAAGCCACGTCAAAACCTGTAGGAATCTTAAAAAGTTTTTTTACGGCAGATAACAGGGTTTTGACTCACTCACTAAAAATGTTCATGGCAAGTATCAGCACAGTCACTATTTTGTCACACAAGCTTTGCTTGGAACATCTATAGACATTATTTGAGTAGCTCCTGCTGCCACCTCCCACTGAGCCTTTCTGGGAGTCACGACAAGAAGCTGCTGACACAAAGTCCAGTGACAGGTTAAGAATTGACAGAGCAAAGTTGATATTATACTATCCAGATAAAAAGATATTATACTATCCAGGGAACATGGCACTATCCCTATCTTTGCCTCCACAGAGGAATTGTTCCTTGGGGAAAGGGGATCTCTGCACAGACTGCAAATATTTACAGGCTATGATCCCAGAGGTACCAGCACCTACAGCTGGGTACTCCTTACACTACTCCCTCTGGGCAGCAAAGCTTTCCATGGCAATGCTGACATATTTTTCCAAGTTACTGGCTGTAAACATGCCAGTAACAGGCTACAGAAGCTCCAACTTTTGTCAAAGCACCATCTTCCACTTCCAGGCAGTGAATTTAAAGCCAGTGCCAGGAACAGGACCTGATGTTCTGATCATACTCACTTCAACTTCAGTTCTGTACGAGTGCCCAAATCTGAGGAGAGCTGCTGGATGAGGGAGAGCAGCACAGGCTGGGACAGCGGGCACGGATGCTGTCCAAATACTTGCTGAGTATCCACAGTCTCACAGACATAGAGAACCAGGTTGAGATCAGCTGCTGTTAGAGCCTGCAAGAAAGACACAGCTAGAAATGCAGAGGAACCACCAGGCAGGTGAGAGACATGGGACAGAGTGTGACCCTCTGCCCAGGGGCACTCAATAGCTCAAGAGCATCCTCTGGGAGCAAACTCTGCACCTCTGCTGGACATGCCAGCAGGGCTGTGTTTAGGCTCCTGGTCTATGCACTGAGGGTCGCTTTGTCTGTTCCAAGCTGAACAGAGAACAACCAGACAGACGGGAGTGGGTTACTGTCAGCAGCATGGAGCAGGGCCATGCTTGCAGCCCCCCCCAGCCCAATGGCACAGCAGTGCTGTCATTCACAGAGGAGTTTGTCTGCAGCAGCTCAAACAGATCTGCCTACAAATTCAAAGGCAAGATCAGGCCCCAGCTGGCCGATCTGCCTGGAGAGGCTTATGAAGCTGTTGCTCTTTAGGGGTGTACCACGTGCCACTGCCAATGGCAAAACATGCTGGTTTACTGAAGAACTGACACTGTCCTGACAGGACACAGGTAGAGATGAAGGAACTTAACTAAGTCATGGAACCTGCATGGCTCTGGCTTCACCTGCATGACAGCAACTGACCCCTCAAGCCGTCCACTGCCACAGGTCTTTTCAGTCATCTCTTGTGTTAGCTGTAGTGGAATTATATCCCCACCCTTTTCCTCCCCATTCCCCAACAAGCAGTGGTTCACTGCCAGAAAAACTAGGTACCTGCTGGAAAGCCTGGTTGAGGTGTCCCTGCTGGAGCAGCTGAAGGATGTGAGTCTGCTGGGACTGGAAATCCAAGTGAGTGGAGGGGATTGGCGTCCCAGCCGCCGAGCGCATCGCCTGGACGATGCTCGAGGTGACAGCTGCCTGCTGCTCCTTCATAGCCAGGCTCACTTCTCCTTTAATGACTCTCTGCACCTGGGCCAAAATAGACTCCTGCAAGCTAAAAAAACCGAAACAGAACAAAACTCATGGGTATCTTGGAGAACAAAGAGCTGAGGGATAACATTGCACAAAGCTGGTACCAACAAGAAAGCACAGGATGATTTGCTTTTTGTAGTGTGGCTCCCAAAGGGTTCATACAAATAACTGAGGCACAGGCATCAGAACTCCGTGGCCAACACCACAATATCCCAGGGTGCACATGGAAGATGCTGTGATTCTGTGCAGGAAATGTTTTAGGGAACTAAGTCTCTCATTATACAGCGTTTTAAATCTTTAATGTTTCTGGCTTGCAAGCAAGGTGACGAAGCTGTGGGGTCATTGCCTGAATGGGCCCAGGTTCCTACATGAGATCCATCAGATGCAGATTCTTTAGAATGAAAACACACACTATGCCTGTGACTTCTCCACAGAAGAACAGTTCACAGCGCAGGCTCTGCTGCTGTGTGTGACACCTTCGCCTCCAAGGGCTGGATTCTCTTCTCCTACAAAGGGCACAAAGCATCAAATCTGCTTAACTGCAGGCAGAATAGCAGGACTTCCCTGGGAGCAAGCACAGCCCATGCAACAAGACCAGGATTTAGTCTGGTGGCCTTCCTGGCAACTCTGGCCTGCATCAAAGACCCCAGTGTGCTCTGACATACATTCTAGTGCCTTAAAACAGGGGTGTTCTGCCCCACAGGTGACCACCAGCCAATCTTAACACCTGGCAACCTGCCACCAGCCTCAGGGTGTGAAGGTGCTGAAGGCACTGCTGGGATCACATCCTAAAACCAGGAGGGCCCTCTGTGAATTGCTGCAGAGCTGCTGGGAGGAGAGAGAGTAACCTACAGAAACCATATGCCTGAGGACACGGAGTAAAGAAAAGCCTTCAGAAGACTTTGCTGAAATGATCTTCAGCAAGTGTTCAGATTTGAGTGTGCTCAGGGGCTGCCTTAGGTCCTTCTGTCCTCCAGCGTGCACACAGCACCATGGGAAAAGCACGTCCTGATCTCCCAGCTGTACAGTTTGTTGTTAGAAACTTTCTGTGGGCAACAGTTCCACCAGCCCTGCTTTACCACACTGTGCAGGGCCAACAGGCACCCCTACAGTACTTGTGGCAAACCATTTCCACAGCTAAGCACGGATAGGTGCTTGTGACACAACCAAGTACCTCTCTGCAACACTTCCTTCCACAAGCCCAGCTGCCAACTTACTTGCCCACAATAATGTGCAGCTGATGCTGCACCTCAGTGTGGACACTGGCTGCCACGCTGGACGCCAGCTGCTCCGTGGTGCTCTGGAAGGTGCTGATGAGCTGTCGAAGCTGATTCAGCAGCGGGTCCCGGGCCTCCTGTTCTCGTACCTTCTTGTTCTTCAAGTGAGTCTCAAGCTGCTGGATATCTGCAACAAGCAGAGGGGGAGATGTTTGTGCCATCTGTACCTGTGGAGATGGTCAGGGCAGAAATCCAGCACGTTCTCCAGCAGAAACAATTACTGTGCCAGTGTATGAGCACAGGAAAGGGTAGAATGCACAAGCCTTGTTTTGGGCTGTGTTACGCTAACCTAGAAACCCTGTTTCCAGCCTCCCCATGCTGTAGGATCACACAGCACAGCAACAATGCCATGAGTTCTCTTACAACAGAGATTTACAGGCGTTCTTTTTTCAGGGGAGACAGAGGTGGGAGTGAGGGTGTTTTATTTCATACACAGTGTGAACTGTGATCTGTGTTACTTCAACAGTAATGAAGAAAGAGGGGGAACATTTCTGGAAAAAAAAAGAAATCATGTCTACAGAGATTAAAAAGCTGTATTTGAAGGTATTTTATGAACTGGTCTGATCAAAGGGGAGAAGAATGTAAGCTCTAGCACTTATGTGAGGCTTGTGACAAAGAGGAAGGGTGCAACAGCAGCTGGAGATACTCTGCAGATCTATGGCCAACAGAGGCCACTGGCCACATTCAGGCCCCCTCAGAACCCAGCTCTGCATAGCAATACCTGCCCAGCCTCCCAGAAGGCCAGGGACCAGGATCCCATGCCTGAGAATAGGAAAGATCTCCTCCAGTGCATACTTTTTCGTTACTTAAGGGTATACTCTTCTTTTTTCCAGCCTGAGTATGTCTACACTGTCCAGCCACTATTTAACCTCTGGTCATCCCTGTACCCATCTCTAAACCTTCTCTAATCCATTACCCCTCTGAGATGAGGGCTTAGCTCCAGGACTGCTATCCTCTCCCTTCATCATCTTCCTGACACCAGGATGGGGTCATCCTATATCTGGACTTTACTATTCAACAGATGAAGTCACGGACTCACAGAATGTGGCCAAATGTTTCTCTGCATGGGCTACAAAGACCAGAGGTGAATTCCTGTTCTTACAGCACTACCCACAAAAACCTCCTCACTTCTGCTTCCCAAGTGTAAAATGGAACACACAGATGGGCTAAGAGGTTAAACAGTCATCAGTGAGACTGAAAGGCAAAGGCCTAAGGTCAGTGTGTTGTCAACCACTAATGCAAACTGACTATGCACAGGAAACTGGAAGAAGAAAACCCACTCACATTCCTGTGTGCCCTGCTTGAAGGTGTCATTGATTTGCTGGAACATGGACTGGCAGCTCTTCTCGAATGCCGGCAGCACGATGCTCTGGAACGCTTCTCTGTACGCCGACTGGATGGGCCCCTGCAGGGTATCGGCTGTTGCCCTCACAACTGTATCTGTAAGGTTCTTACAAGCACACACAGAAGATTCCAGAAAATCAACAACAGCCTGCTGCAGACTAAGAATGTAGGTCCCTGCTGCACACCCACACCAGACAAGGACAGCCCAGGTTCAGCAGCGTGCATTCCCTCAGCTCTTCCCATTGACCAGGCTGCACAACGACTACAGCAGGCAGAACATCTGCCTGCCGAAGGGCTCCCCAAGAACATCACCATTTCCCTGCAGTTCTGATGCAGAGCAAGGGAAGATGGCACATTCAGGCATCACTTCTTTCCTCTTTCCCTCCTTCCCTCCCACAAACCAACATTCCCTGCCAAGGTAAGTTAGCAGCTTGTGCTCCCTAAATAACACAGAAATGGAGAACAGAGTGGAGCCAGTCAAACTTTCACCACTTGGCTGACTGAGCCAGTCCTAAAAGCCACTGCTGTGGTGAGAATCTCTACTCTAGTAGAAAATGAACAACTTGGTAAATGAAAAAAAATGTGTTAACGTGGCAAAGTGGGCAGGGGAGCACACAATGAGCTTGTTCTCCTAAAGAGAGCACGACAGAGCTCAGATCACTGGGAGCTAAACTGGCATTACCCAGAGACAGAGGTGAGTAAAAAGGTATAAGAAATTGCTACCCAGACAGGTGACAACTCAGTGTTCCCAGGAAAAGCTTTTCTGGTTCTCCTTACCTTCGATTTCACTAGCTTGGTAATATTCTCTTTCAGTGTCCCCTCAACAGCAGTGAGCTTGGCAGCAACAGTGTTATTTAGCTGGCTAACAGTAGGGTCCATGCTCTTGGAAATGCCTATGCACAACACAAACATGACAAAGTTGCAGTTTTAAGCATAAAGTCACACTTCAAAACCTAAAAAAGAAAATGGAATCAAACCATTCTTGGATACAACACAGTGAGGGACACTGGTCATAAAAACTGTGGTTGGGCATTTGAAGAAACATTTTACTAGGAAGGTAGTACAGGTCTGGAAGTCACCAGAGAGGCTGCGGAATCTCCAGCCTTGAAGGTTGTCAAGACATGGCATGACAAAGTCACAGCTGACCTGATCTGAAATAGCAGGTAGCCCTGCTTCAGGCAGCTACTGGCTGAAGGCTTTCCCACCAGCATTTTTGGAAAATTTCTTTACATGGATGGTGCCAGTGTGTCAAAGAAGGGCAAAGACAGGTTGAAGTTTGCTCCAGCCAAGTCTCAGCATTTCCAAACTCATTACCTCTTTCACCTTCCTCCACTGAATGGACTCTGTAGGCTTTATAGAGTTATAATGGAAGGTCAGGCCACACCCTCTGGAAAGGCATTTCCCTCTGAGAGCCTCATACTCCTAAACCACAATTCCTCTTCTCATATTACCGTGGCACCCACAACAGTTTGATGTGCAGTGACTATGCATGCAAGCTAACTCCTGCTTCATAGAGTACCAACTCTTAGGCAGAGTGCTCTCAATCCCTACAGAGCTAATTAGGGCTCCACCTCCCAAACCCAGGCAGCAACACTCACATTGGGGCACGCTCTTCTTCATCTCCTCACGAATGGTCCTCTCCAGACGGTTACTCACAGCTGTGGACAGGGACTGAGAGAGCTGCTGAGACAGATGCTCCTGGAGCTGCCCATTGCGCTGCTGCCCTTCCGTCAGCACTCGGTCTAGTCTTCTCTCTAACGAGAACACATGTCAAGGAGCACAAACAACAGATTTCTTCTCTGCTCACAACACTCCTATCCACAGAGATGGACAGCAGACTCATCTCCAGAGGCTCAGTGAGAGCAAATTCACAGCTCTGATGAAAGAGGGGTTGAACAACATTACTGCTGTGTTCCTGTAAACAGGGTGCTCTTAAACAAATGATCAGGGTGAGGGAAGAGCTCTGGAAGATGTGGTAGAAAATTCAAACAGCTAAAAGAAGGTCAACACTAGTGCTCCCTACATGTTGTGGGTTAACTCAGACACACATCCCCAGACAGCTGCTCACTCACCCTTCTGCAGCAGGACGGGAAAGGGGAAGGCAAACACCATCATGCCCTCTCCCTCCTCTCTTCCTCCCACCTTTACTGCTGAGCACAACATCATGGAGTGTGGGACATCCCTTTGGTAAGTGGGGGTCAGCTGTTCTGGCTGTGTCTCCTCCCAAATTTTGCCCACCCTGAGACTTTCCTTGGTGAAGCAGTGTGAGATACAGAGAAGGCTTTGACAGGGTTTAGCAACAGCAAAAGCATCAACGTATTATCAGTATTGTTTTGGTCACAAATCCAAAACACAACACATAAGAGCTGCTGTGAAGGAAACTAACTCTATCAGAGCCAAAACCAGGACACTACAGAAATGAACAAGTCCAATATCCATAAAAAGCGAATTGGTAAAAATATTTCTACAGGATGTAATTAGTGGGCATAAGGGATACAGTGTAGAGGAGCAGGCACAGGCTTCAGGCTACTCATACTTCCTGAAGCAACCAAGCTCTCTGAAGGAGCCAACACACAAACACATCTTAAACAAACAAACACACAATAAACCCCAACAAAACAAACAATGAAAGACAATTCAGTTGCTGACAAAATTCAGTGCAGACAGGAAGCTGTGCAGAAAGGGAAAAATTATTCTAGTATTACAGTATAGCTCTAGATGCTGAGATCCATTAGAAAGCTATATAAACTATCTATGAATATCAGTCTGATGGTCAAAAAAGGAAAATCCAGGACTAATGAAGAGAGAAAACCATGGTCATAGAAGATAAGAGTGGTGTCAGACATGACACAGGCTAGAGCTGCTCAGTGTGGGGAACGTTCACTGCAGCAAAAGGTGCACAGGAAACAGACTGCTCACAATACAATAAAAATAATTGGATACCAGGGTTGAAGGCATCAAAAGAAAATACTTTTCAGAAACACATAAAGGACCTGTAGACCACCAGATGTATAAATGCGTACAGACAAGATAATTCTATAACCAGCTATGCAGTATGGCAGTGAGATGCTATTTGTGGTGCAAGTACAGACTTGCCTTAAGGAGGAAAGGATCATCCCATAATTACTCTTGGGCAACTGGCTACTGCCTGAGGTCGGATAATGTATTAGGTGCACCTCTGGTCTATACCAGCACTACAACACTTATGGCTTAATGGGTAACTAAGATTCAGTGCAGTGGAGAGTGTCAGTTCTTTCCTGTTGTATTTCTGAGTTTTTTGACCTTAGAAAAGGGACTGAGATGAACTGAAATAGTTATACTGCAGCCAGGCAATTGTACTGCACCTATGGTCCCACACTCCCACGACCCTTGAACTTCCTTTGCCTTCCTCATGCCTCTAGTCTGCCTTGCAGCCTTCCACTCAACTGCCACACAACATTTGCAAACAAGGATACGCTCCTGCTCCTGCTGGGAGTCAACCACCCTCTCCATGTGGCCCATGAGGGAGCTCTGAACGGCATCAAGGTGGTCTGTGAATCTCTGCAGCAGCTCCACCTGGTTCTGCCGCAGGTCGGAAAGCTCCCGCTGTTGGCTCCTCAGGATGCACATCAGCTCATCCTGGAACTCTGGTGTCACCTACACGTGGAGAGGACAAGTATTAATCTCTAACAGGATCAGAGCTCAGCCCAGCTTTTTGCTCAGTATTGAGTCAACCCCGTTCCTGGAACTGAAGTGTAACACACAATGCAGAAATCAGGGCCAGCCTGTTTCTAAGAACTTTTGTCCCAAGGCATAAACTGATAAGGCAAGGTTCCTGCATGGAATTAATAAATGGTTGCTCAAACTTGTCAACTGTTTAGATTTAAGACTCCCTTCAAAGCATCTAAAAGAAGACAGAATAAAACAGATTTTAGTCAATTCTGGCCAGGTACTGAGTGAGTGTTCAGGCCTCCAAAGGCAAATAATGACTTCTATCACTTACGAAAAAGTTGTGCAATCAGGACAGTAAGGAGGTTTCTTAGACCACTTTTTCTGCTCTTTCACTTACTTATGAATAACCAAACAACTGGAGAAGTAAAAATCTATATTTTTTTTGTCTCTTCACGTGCTCAGAATAGCTCAAGAAGGCACACAGAACAAGGGCAGTTACATGTACAGGCCAGTCCCACTGCAAGCCTTTCTTTGCTGGGAACAGCTTGTCTTGCTGCCAGCAGAGGCACAGGCAAAGGCAAGAAGGAAGCCATCAGTCTGAAAAGCACAGACCAGCTCCTTCTCTGCTGGGTATCAGCACAGAGCAATGCCCAGCCCAAGTGCAGCCCCATCTTAACCTGCTTGGGCATGACCCATGGTACTTCAAGGAACTGGAATGAACTTTCTCTAAGGCCTTTAGTAAGACAGTAAATAGAACTGAAGCATTACACAGAGCAGCTCTGACTCACCTGGTTGTTAGAAGATCTTGGAGACTGGTTCACATCCCTGAAAATAAAGAGTAGTAACCTAATTATGTCAATTAACTTCTTTTACTATCCAAGTCTTCTGCCAAAACAGACTGGTTGCTTTAGATTTTACACTCTTTTACACTCCAGCTCATAATCTGTTTTGCCTAGTATAACAGGGAGAATGGGGGGAAGGTGATGAAATCCCATTCATTACAGCACTGTGACTCCATCTTTGCACTATTCATAGGCCCTGAAGTTCCTTACAGATCGGTTCCTTTGCAGGGAGAAGACTTGAACCAAATGTGAATGAGGACTGTTACAAAAACAACACACACTGATTTTTCAGTTTAGTTCAAATTCGAAGCTAGGGAAGACTTTTTCAAACAGCTTTTGAAGGTCTGATATTTTACCAAAGAAAAAAGAAGTATACATTTGTTAAAATTTAGAATTAATCAGCCTTAAATCATCTAGAGTAATTCCTGCTCTCAAAGTGAAGAATCTAGTGAGGTACTCCAGCTTATACAGCAGACTAAAGAAAAACACTCAACTGATCCACTAATGCTACATGTCTCCATTAAATTCACAGATCTATGAAGGAAACTAAACATTTGTAGTTCCCAGGCAACATCCACTCAGCAACTTTAAAAGGACTGAGGAAAAATGGAAGTAATTTCAGAAGCCAAGAACTGGATGTCAATGTGCAGAACCACAGCCAGAAACTTCATGCCATCTTTGTTGTGATCTGCACAGCTAGAGATCCAAATTATGGCACTATGGGAACATAAGAAAAGGAGAGAGCCCCGTGCAGGAGCTGTGCTGCTCTTCGCACACTAATTCAGACAGATTGGTCCAACATGCCATGGGCACACCTTTCCTGTCCTCAATTTTCACTTAGAGGTCATTGATATGGGCATGTTTAGAAACACAGAAAAGCAACAAGCAGGTAACAATGACAGATATTGTTGAACAAGGGCACTGTGCCAGTGTTCAGAAGTCAATTAGAAATGGAGGTCACTGTGATATTCCCAGCATGACTTCCAATGAAGCTTTCATGGAAATGGACAAAAAGATCCAGTGTCCCACAACTTCCAATTTACTTCCCACACATTCTTCTGAAGCCCAAGCTGTATCTTGGATTTTGAGTCCCAGCTAGAAAGACAGTACAGAACCTATTCCCATGTCCCTGAGTGGGAATCAGTGGCAGTCAGTGTCTGAATATCCAGCAACACTTTCTATGGAGTTACTGCCCTTTGCACAACAGGGAGAGGGTTGTGAGCACTTGTGTGCTGCCCAGCCTCAGACCCTAATGGCTACAACATGCACAGCTGGTCCCACAGCCACCTGTATTCTGGCAAGCCCAGCGTACCCGTCATCTTTCTTGCCCTTCCGCTTTAGCTTTGGGGAAGCCCGGGGGGATGCCTTGACTTTCCAGTCCTTCACAGGCAGCCTCTGCGCAGATGCTTTGGCACCAAATCCACCTGACGTAGAAGCCAAGCTTGCGACTTCATCATCATGGTCACTATGAAGGAACAGCAGGGAGAGGACATCACTTGCAGTACTAGAAAGTGCCTGTCTTCGCTAAGGGAGTGGATGGACACTCGGCTCTTCACCCACACACTGCCAGAGTCACACAAGCAAAGGACATCCCCACCTTGATCTTTAACAGAGACACCTCTGCAGCTCAGCACAGGCTGCTCTGCTTTGACCCAGGACTGCTCAGGCTGAGCTCGAGTGCTGTGCATAGCAAGACTTGAAGGGTCCCTGCAGCAGGGACAGCCGTGGTTCAGGCAGTATGGTGGAACAGCCTGTCCTTGCTGCGCACACACAAATGTACATAAACCCTAGGATGGCCTAGCAGGGAACCCAAGCATAGCACATCCTTACAGTTTACAGACTGTAACAGGCACTGAATGTAGAAAGCATTGCAGGAACAGAGGAGAACCAGGTGAGCCTAAGAAGTCTGTGATCCTCATTACCCTGGAGACTTTCATGTGCTAACCAGCTCTCCAATACTGGTTGCACATTTCAGTCTGAATTTAAGCGTGGATTATGAATGAACTCTCAGCTATCAAACAGGGCTGAGCTTGTCAGGGACACAAAATACGCCAATGGAGCTTTAGGAGGGCTCATAAGGGAGGAAAGGCGTCAAAAGCAAGAAACTAACTCTTGAGGCACCCTCACTACATTATCTAAGGCACAGTGTTTTGAAACTGATCCCTTAATAGGTTTTTACTCGTAATTAAATCAAGCTTGGTCCATGCTCTTAGAAGCAGCACAATCAAACCCTTCCCTGCAGAGAGTACACTAGAGTGCACAGAAGCCAATCCAGAGATCAGCTGGAGCCACCAGAACGTTACAGAAGCTGGGCTGCACACACATGTTAAGTCAGGAGACAAAGCAGAGACATTCACCCCACATGTGAAGGCTTGCTGGGGACAGGAAGTATGAATGCAGCCTGAACTGAGTCCATGTGGGGTGAGAGAGGGGGCTGAGCACTCTGGTACCTTTGTTCTGCACTGGCATCCTGGCTGTCATGCTGCAGCAGGTGATAGCTGTGTCGATGGTAGGAAGAGCTCTTGTGCTTTTCTTCAACTTCATCCCTTGGGCTAGAGGAGGGAGAAAAAGAAAAATTCCATAATGACAGTCTCTTTCAGCTTGGATATTTGCTCCCTCCACATCTCATGAGAGATCCTGACAGAAAGTCTCTAACAAAAAACAACAGCACACTGATCTCACGGATCTGGAAAGCAGCAGTTGTTGTTTAAAGGCACTAAACACTTGGAACTTCTCCATCTGCTTTTCAGATGGCTTTAAGAAGGGAGAAGCAGCTCAGCTATGCTTCCAGCACTAACCAAGAACAATTCATTCCCAACAAACATTCATTCAAGACAGGTAAGCCACTAAAACCTGGCAGCACAGTGTAATTCTGTGAATTATATGATCTTGAGTTTGTTTGTCCTCAAATAATACTTATCACTGGAGCAAAAATCCTAAGTGGTTCTCAGTTCTTTCAAGTGTCTGACATAGTGTGTGAATTTGATGGGTCAGCTCTACCATATAGAACAGAATTGTAACAGTGCATCCAGTCTGAGTTTCATTTTTGAAAGGAAACTACATGTCCTTCTGGGCTGTAAGCTAGGTCTGCCTGAATTCAGCTTGCAGGATGATCTTTAAACAGAAGTGAGCACATCTGAAATCTCTCAGAGTCAGGGAGAGCTGATCTGATATTCTGATACGAGAAGTCCTGAAGAATGAACATAGAGGGGGATTGAAGGGAGTTGCAAACTCCTATAAAAATATTTTCTCAGGTTCATACTATGCGTAAAAGCAAAAATACTGTGTGGAGACACAGTCTTGATGTCCTGCCAGAAACATCAGAGTTGGGACTGTTTTCTGAAGCAGCATCCTCAGGTGTGGAGGCACAAGGTGAGGCCTTTCTCTTTCAATTCTGCTCAGGGAACAGTCCAGGATTACCTGAGGGACAACACTGGCCTCTCAGCCTGCTAGTCCTGCTGAAAAGGAAGGTATTTTCAGGCTCTCATGGTGCACGTAGCCCTGGCCTAGACACTCTGGAGATGTTAGATGCTGTTCCCACCCCACTACAAGACAGGGACACTAATTCTGTGATGAATCCCAGAACTGCTCCAGCATAACAGCTTTCTCCTGGAAAGCAGACTAAGTGTTGCTGCACCATTCTGGATTCTTGTTCCATTGAGACACTGCCATTCATTTTCTGACTGCTAAAGTACTTTATTTATAACACTAACTGCACAGAGCCAATCCTAGAAGAGAGAAACACAATTAACCTAAAACCAAACCTGTCAGTTATGTGCCAATGGATTCAACAAACGCCTGCAACTTCATCACCTGGGGCAGAATTTAGCTTGTACTGGTTTGACTTCCACAGTAGAAAAAAAATTCCTATCTCAGGTCTCCAGGTGAACATGAAGGCCCATAATGTAGACTTTCCACCTTTTTAACAGAGATCATTTATGCTGCAAAGGGTATTAGTGAGCAAAAATGGTTAGAGCTGACCTAGGAAGTTCAGGACACAGCATACAGACCAAGCACATAGAAAGACTGACTCATCAGATCCATTAAGGGAAAGAGGGATGAAGAACAGCTCTAGATTAATCACAACTTAAGAGCTTTCTACAAAGCTGGCAATTTGGCAAGTGCAAAGAAACTGCCCTAAAGCCAGACAAACCCAAGTGATTACCTGTCTGCCATGCTGTTCCTGGTTTCTCTGGTTATGTCAGGAGCTGCTGGCCATGGCTGACTCACAACACTGTCAGAAGATGCATTTTCCTGAGTTAAAGCAGTCTCCAGTAATGATGGAGCATTAAGTCTGTCCACCTCCACTGGAGGCATGTCCAAAGAGTGGTGGCTGTGCTCTGAGTTGTGCCGGTTCCTGGGAGACAGCAAATGCAAGGCTGAGGCAGCAGAGGCCATACTGTCTGCGTGGTGACTGGGCTCCAGCACCTCTGCAGGCAGCCCAGCTGGGGCTGCTGCAAAGCTGCGTTGCAAGGTCTCGGAAGCAATCTCTGGGATATCTTGGGACATGGCCGTGGAAGCAGAGGAAATGACGTCTGGTGAGCGCTCGCGGGTGGGAGAAGCCTGGGGCACCATCAAGGGCTCCACCTCCTGCAGTTCCAGTGCTAGAGAGGAGTTTCCTGGAGTGACCTGAAGACAAAAATCAAACAAGAGCCTTCAGGGTAATGCAAGGACACCTCAAGAACCCCTAGTACCTTACACCAACCACCTCTGGAAACAGTTTTTGTATCCTATCCTTATGTGATCCCTGGCTTCCACTTACTCATCAGACGGACAGGGGCCCTGGGACTTGTAATGGACTCTCAGCTGGGCTAACAACACACTTAAGCCAATGCTAGTTTGAATCACTTTCAAAAGAATATGTAACACCAGTTCTACCTCCCTGCTCTGCTCCAGGATCTCTTCTTCGTGACACAAAACATTAGTTTTAACATTGAACATCTCCTGGATTGCAAACTTACTTCAATTTCAAGCTTTGCTCATGATCCATTTTACACAACACCTGGAAATTAAAATTTAGGGACAGGAAGTAGCTATTTCAGACTCATCAGAACAACAAGCAGGAATAAACCTTTCCAGGTAGCACTGTCCCCTAACACAATGGCTCACAACATCCAGCCACTGTGACAGTGACAGCACAAGCTAGAGCTGTCTCTAGTTGTCAGAGACATGCTATTCTTACAAAAGGACAGGTTCTGCCAACGTCGTTAAGTAAACTGGGCTGCAGGTCTGTGCCAGCAGCTGTGTTTTCCAAAGGGCAGACACTGTCCCTGTCAATATCCAAATAAATGTAATTTCATAGAATCCTAGGAAGGTTTGGGTTGGAAGGGACCTTAAAGATCATCTCATTTCAACCCCACTGCCACAGCCAGGGACACTTCCACTAGACCAAAGGTTGCCAAAATCCCTATCCAACCTGGCCTTGAACACTTTCAGGGATGGGGCACCCACAGCTTCTCTGGGAAGTCTGTTCCAGTGCCTCACCACCTTCTGAACACAGAATTTACTCCTAAGAGCAAACGTAAATCTCCCCTCTTCTAGTTTAAACCACTGCCCCTTTTCCTTTCACTATCTGCCCATGTAGAATAAAAACCACTCTTCATCTCTTTTACAAGCCCCTTTAAACACTGAAAGGCCACAATGAGGTCTCACTGGACCCTTCTGTTCTCCAGGCTGAGCAATTTCAGCTTGTGTAAGCACACAGAGAGAGAGACCTTGACCCACGAGAAGGAAAGGAGCAGCATCTGGAGCCTTACTGGAACAGGTGCCTTTGGTGTTAGCTTGTCGGGGAGGCCTGGGATAAGAACTGAATGACTCCTAGGACTGGTCTGGAGACTGCTGCTACTGCTACTCAGTGTGAGGCTGGTGTCCAGCTGCATCTTGGGGCTCACGGTCAAGTCTTCTGATGGTCTGCAGAAATAGAGACACCAACAGATGAAGCAGACCAAACAAATGACACAGATGTGAATCAAACACTCGAGGTGAGGAGATGGGATACATGGGTCAGTGGAGGAGCCCTTGCTCTTTCCACTGTAGTCAGCTACTCCCTGTCAATGAGCACCTGCATCTCCTGGTCCCTATAGAGCCCAAAGAGATACCAGGTGGAAACAACAAAGAAAAAAAAAGGCATTGCAATCTCTTAGAATCTGAGGGGTCAGTGAAAAAAGTTGTATCTTCAATGGACCCAGTATAGAGTTTAGGGAGAAAAAATACACTACAAGATAGGTCTGTCTCCTTTTCCCAGCCCCCAGAAGTGAATTCTTGCCTGTTATGCAGACCAACCCACTGTGACACTGGTAAGATTTTCCTACCAGTCCCAATTTTCTCCCTCTCCTTGGTGGCTGCAGTGTTCTCTTACCTGTAAACAATGACAGCCCTTTGGGAGAGGCATGCAAAGCAACAGAACTGAGATGCAATAACAGAATCCCTATGAGGCACACATGAAACACTCGCTGGCCCCTGGGATGACAACAGACATGCTCCAAGCTGCATTAGGGATGCAAACAGTTGCCCATATAGGGATGTTGGGACTCAGTCCAGTTTCTAAGTCTGGTTACAATCCCCTCTCCTACAAGACATACTATAGCTCTGTGCCACCCTGAAGGCCTGTATTGGTACAGCTGCAGATGTATTATTTAATACATGTGCTAATTACCTGGGGATAGAGGCATCCGTGACAGAAGTGCTACTCATGGCTGTGACTGCAGTCAGGGAACTGACACTGCTGCCTGGAGAGACAGCAATCTGTAAGGAAGTACACAGTGGTCAGGAGGGGACAGAGCCCAAAGGCACAATTTAACCTGAGAATGCTGGCTCCAAAAAAACTCCTAAAGAATCTTTGGTGAAGAGGGAATAGAAAATAAAAAAAAATAGGTCAACTTGTACTGCTAAGGTGCTTGGATGCTGGTTGAAGGCAAGTCCCAAAACATCCTCATCAATAAACCACTGCTGCCTTTATTGAGGAACTGCTCTCCCCAGACAAAGTGGCATTCTGGTGTCACCTCATCAGTGAGGCAGAGGGCTTACGGCAGAGAGTGAGGGTACTTCAGGTGGGGTCTCGCAAGTCTGAAGAGCCCCTGTTTGAACAGCCCAGGTTTGCATGGCTCCAAACCTGATAACTTTAGATGTGCATTCCCACAGGATGCCATCAGACAGGGTGAGGCAAAGGTGGCATATTTTCTTCTGTTCCAGTTATATGATAACCCTAAACAATGTATAAACCTGTAAGTGCAGTCTCCCAGCTTAGATACAGTTATTTAGCAAACCCATATTTCTAAACAACAGTTACATCAGCAGCTAAACACAGCACTTACAACACAAGCTTAGGCCAGCTGAGCATTTCAGACATGCCAACATGTCTCTACTCAGTCTGGTTACATGCAGATTCTCCTGTGTGTTCCGCATTCAGCTGGCAAGGCCTATCAGAGTCATTCTGGCCTAGAAAGAGTGCCCAAATGCAACCCCAAAAATCCAACCCCACCCCTTGCACCACCATACAAGTGCTGATCTCTGGTTACCTGCTGAAGAGAAGTACTTGGTGTCATGAATGCATCTGGAGTCATCAGCTTGGGCTTGGCGTCACTTGAGAGGGAAAGGAAGTCAGCTGGCACAGGCAGATCAGTGATACGCCGCAGGTCTGGTTGAGAGCCATGCACTGATTCTTTTTCAGATCCCAGCCCTTCTGTGCTTAGATCAGCCATATGGTCTGGAAAGGCTTCCAAGGGAGAGACACAAATCGATTTATGGAACTTCCCCCCACAATTAAAGCTTTAATTCCACAAAGCATGAACTTACGCCATTGCATGCCATGACTGATTACAAAAGGAACAAACAAAAAGACAGCAACATCACAATCAAAGCTTAGGGCAAAGCAAATCCTGTGTTATGCTTACTCTTTGTATGCAAGAGTGGATTTTATCAGCTCTGATAATAAAATATCCAATCTTCCTTTCTTCCCTAAATGCAAGGCCAGTTTAACAGCCACATCCCAGCATGGTGAATGAACTGAAAGAGCACATCACAGACAGCCCAGGCCCCTCTACTCCCAAAGCTCTGCTGTCACTCCAATCTCTTTCACCTGACAAGAGACAAATCTCAAGTTTCTTGCACAAGTGCCAAATCACCAAGGATGGTGAACTCAAGCATGCAAAGAGCATTAGCACTCCTGGTCTAACGTATCCCAAGATCCAGACTCACACTGGGATCTAACCAATTTCCTGCTTCACTGCTAGTCCATATTTAGAACACTTCATACAATTACAACACTAGTACAAAGAGATACCCAAAACTGCCCTTCTGCTGTCCCTGACAACCTTTAAAGCTTCAGCAACTCTGAAGATTGATTTAACAAACATGCTCACCAAAGTCTTCATGAGAGCCATGGGAAGGCATAGATGCACTCATGTCAGGGCTATGAAGAGGCTGGAATCTAATCTGCACATCCTGTAGGGCCCTGAAAAGAAACATGCATCTCTGATGAGCTTATGAATCATCAAGAGAAGTCTCAGAAGATTTCTCTTCACTGAACTGATTCCCTTGGAAAATGCTTCAGTGTTTTCTGGCTGCCACAGAAGCAGCAGAAGCTGAACCTCACTGAGCTGTGTCACCCAGTTCTGGCACTCAGGGTATTGTAGAGACCTTTGTCAGCACTTGCAGATGAGCACAACTCTTAAGCCACTGTGTACTCATGGCCACAAAAATACCAGCTTGCCACAGCACCATTCAGGGATACATCCTGGTAAGGCCGTACACACCACAGCTAGAAGTTTCTATGGGTCTAAGTAGTTTTTGTTATGAGCAAAAGGATTTAAGTTAAACTTCTACAGGTCAGTGCAGACAACTGTCCATGGGAGCTGCCACACATACTCACTTGGTATGCACGCAGAAAAGTTTGATCAGCACGCCCGCTGCTGATTCAACAGCCCCAGTGCCCGGAGCACCTTCTGGAAGGGTGACAAAGGTAAAACATGAAGATGCATGGTAACTACAAAGTACTACAAAAACATCACAGCAGGATGAACAAGCAACAGACAACCAGCATGATACAGGTTCTCTTTATCAATGATCTGGATGAGGGGATTGAGTACACCCTTATTAAGTTTGCAGACAACACCACAGAATCATAGAATATGCTGAGTTGGAAGGGACCCATCAGGATCAAGTCCAACTCCTGGCCCTATACAGGACACCCCAAGAATCCCACCACGTGCCTGAGAGCATTGTCCAAACACTTCAACTCTGTCAGGCTTGGTGTTGTGACCACTTTCTTGGGGAGCCTGTTCCAATGCTCCACCACCCTGAAAAACTTTTTCCTGGTATCGAACCTAAACCTCCCCCAACTCAGCTTTATGCTGTCACAAGAGTGAAGAGAGATGGGTACCTGCCCCTCTGCTGCTTCTCACAAGGAAGTTGTAACTGCAGTAAGATCTCCCTTCAGTCTCCTCTCACCTGGGCTGAACAGACCAAGTGACCTCAGCTGCTCTTCATACTGCTTCCCCTCCACACCCTTCACCATTCCCAGGGCCCTTCTCTGGACACTAATGGCTTAATGTCTTTTTTATATTGTGGTGCCCAAAACTGTACACAGTACTCAAGGTGAGGCAGCACCAGTGCAGAGCAGAGCTGGACAATCACCTCCCTTGGACTGCTGGAGATGCTGTGCACCAAGGTGGGCAGGAGTGCTGGTCTGCTGAAGGGCCTGCAGGTGCTGGTTGACAGCAGCTGAAAATGATCCAGCAGAGTGCCCAGGTGGCCAAGAAGGCCAGTGGCATCCTGGCCTGTATCAGAAACAGTGTGGCCAGCAGAACCAGGGCAGTGACCATCTCCCTGTACTTGGCACCACTGAGGCCACACCTTGAATCCTGTGTTCCAGTGTTTGACAGCCTGGCTTCAGGCCTGCTGAAGAAATTTTTCTAAATAGTCAATCTGCACCTCAGCAAGCACAACTTGAGGCTGTTTTCTCTTGTCTTGTTACTTGGGAGAAGAGACCAGCCTTTCAGGAGAACCAGCCAGGAAAGAATTCCTGATCACACAGGAGTCAAATTTTCTTCATCACCTACCTACACTCAGGTTGTCAGTTTCCTCTTCTGCTGGGAGCACTTCGGTGTGCCTTAACCTACAGCGGCTCACGGCCTGGATGCCAAAGCTAAGGACTGGGTGGGTAAGGAGGAACTCTGAGATGGAGCTGAAGTAAGCCTTGCCCTCCTCTTGGTTCTGCATCAGCTCCATCACATATAAGACCTGGAAGAATCAGAAAAGAGAAGTCACTGAGGTTCAAGGGCAAATCATGTGTATGTGTGAGGACTAGGAAACTTCAGCACCTGAACTACATTTGGAATAAGGAAAGTGACGTGAGGAATAAAGCCTGAGGCACTGAAATTTGAAACAGAACACAGGGAACCACACTCCTATCTGAGTCAATGTTGATCAGGAACTTCCTCCTACTGTGCCAGACACAAGTATCTCCAAATGAGAGCTTTACAGAGGGTGAGAAATAATTGTTAAGGCTCACCAGGATTAATCAGCTACATTGTTACCTTTTGTCATCTTAGAATGAAATAGCTGAGGAAAACCTCTGCATTTTTAGCTGCTAACATGCAGCTGCAACAGTCACACAGAAGGCCATTTCTCCTTCAGTCCCCATAACCCACACAGCCAGCAACGAAATGAACCACTTACTTTTCTTTGCACATCGCTCAGTATCAGATATTCAGCGGAGAGGTCCAGACAGACTTTCAGGCTGGGAAGAATACTCATGGAGCCAAAGATGTCAGGAGAAAAGCTAGATCCACAAATAAGAGGGAAGCAGTACAGAAAGGCAGATTAGACAATCAGACAGAGTACTATGAAACTGCACAGTTAAAAAATATCCACAAACCAACAGTATCTTGAGGAGTTTACAGCTGTAGTACAGTTTGTTGTAAATCAGAAGTGGCCTTAAGCATGTGTATGATCAGACAGGCCATGATCTACCATCAGAAAAATGAAATCAGTGAACATAAGCTGAGTGAAGGGATGGACTACAGCACATCTGGAAATTCTGGACCTACATGGCTCAACAAATAAGCTTTGAAAAATTGCTTAAACTCTACCAACACAGCAGCTCCTCATTCATTTAAATGAAAAATAAAATGAACAGGAAAAGATCCTAGATTGATTACTGAATACCTAGAATTTTTAGAGAAGAAAACATTCTAAGTGTGCAATTTTGGAATGCCTCTCTTCATGCTACAGGTATGTCGATGCTCTACAGAACAAAGCAAAGACAACAGGTCTTGGTAACACCAGAGGTAAATGGATCAACTTCCCCAGCCTTGCCAAAGCTTGACCTGATAGTTGGCACAGTCCTGAGAACCTTCAATAACAGTCAGAATGGCAAAAAAGAAAGCTCTAACTGGGGCTAGAGTAGACTCTACTGGAGATCAAGGATCACTTTTGCAAAGAAGGATACCTGAAATTTGAGAGCTCTGTTAGGACCCCAGTGCTCAGAGTAACCCACCCCTTCAGGGGAGTCAGCACATCAACACGTACCGAACAGTCTGCAGGCAGGTCCAGGACACAGTGCACCACATCTTCAGCTCTCTGTTCTGATCAGCTCCTGTGATGAGAAACCTCCAGAAGGGAACCCTGCAGGTACAACACATTCAAGCTCTCTTAAAGATCTGGTCCCTCCCATAAAAACATTTTAGAAAAAAGCTCCTCACAAGCCCACAGCTGATTCTGCCCAACCATATCTTACTGTTCCCAGAAAATTCCTGCTCTGGAAGATTAGAAACAACTACAGTTCTCAAGAACCTTAGGGCCACAACAATAAAAATAAAATAAAACCCAATAAAAATAAGAATAAAAATAAAAGCTATATTTTCATCAACTGCAGTAGAATTTCAGAGGATTAACAGGCCAGTTAAGACTGACCATACCACAAACTTGAGAGGGCTCATCAGATTAGCATTTTCACTACTTTCATGGAATTGGCACTAAAATAAGGTCACTTTAGGCTGTGCTTCAGAGTTCTATTTATTTCTTCATCATTAGAAAAATTACTACAAAGAGGACAGGACTTGCTCCTGCTACCAAGCTAAATTTTTACAAGTATAATTCAGCTACAAGGAACCCTCCAAAGGGAGAGTCAGAAGACACTGCTAGACTTTAATACTCCAAATACAGAATTGTGGACTTACTCTGGGTCCTGTTTTTTATGGTTGTCACAAAAGAGCAGGCAGGAAAGAGGTCTGCCATCATGGGGTTTCCACTCGTGAAGACACCTGGGAAAAAATCAGAGCAAATATCCAAGTGTGGAGGGAGTGGTAAATGAGGAAGATGCAGGTTCTGGACACACAACTCCTCATCAAAAGGCAGCACTAAGTCAGCACCCATCAAGCACTACTGACTTGTAGTTCTTTACAGGCTTATATAAAACAAGGAGATCACAGCCTATGCAGGCATATATTGTGACCAATAAATAAATAAAGTCCCATGTTGCCATTTGGTCTGGTGCCTTAACAGGTACAATACAAAAAGAAGTCAACACTGAGAAGAACAGCTCAGAGAAGCTTCCTGCATTTACATGGACAGTGCAGAAGAGTTTGACTACAGCCTGTGCAAAGCACAGAACTCCTGTTTCCAGACAGAGCTCTCTGCTTTTTCCATAAGCCTGTGATATTCATTGATACCCTTCTTTAGCAACAAATTACTTTACAAATATTTATCCTGTATCTTTATGACATCCTGAGAATGACCATTGCAGATGATTCTGTACCAAGGAAATTCTCCCACGGAAAATGCTTCTCTCTGTTTCAAGACCCATTGTTTTCCAGTTCTCCTTACCTTGGCTCGTCCTGCCCCTCAATATAGATCTGCCAGAATTTTACAAAACCATCATGGCTTGCTGTGGCCAACACAGTTCCATCTGGAGAAAGTGCTCCCTCACTCAAGCACTACACAGAGGGGGAAAAGAGACACAGCAATTTCATAAATTTTATAATTTATATTAAAAAATTAGAAAAATAATTTATAAAAAGAAAAGCAATTTTTTTATTTCACAGAAAATTCAAGTTGAAGTACAATGGATTGTGCTGTCACTTATTCATGAGGTGAGCATAGCTCATTTTGGTTTAGGATCTTCTGGCTTTTCACAATCACAGTTGTTTCACAACTGTGGTTTTTTTACAGCCAACTGTGCTAAGAACTTCAGCTCAAGACACTATAACCCAAAGAAAACCTAAGTGATTGGTTGCAATCACCTATGTGATGGCACTAAAGAAAAAAAACCAGGTTTGTACCGTGCTGTGGCCTTTCACCACGATGAAGCCTTCTTTGATATCAGGCACTTCCACTGGCCAGGAGCTGTTGTTCGTTCGGATGATGTCCAAATCCCACACCTCTGCCTGGAAAACAAACATGTAGGCACACAGGTTTATTTTTACAACTACTGGTCTGTTCCTGGATCCTTATCTTATATCCTGACATACCAACCCAATGGCATGTGAATAAGCCTTCCTGTTTCCACTCAGTTTGGAAGATGGATGCTCTCCTGGCACCCAGCTGTACATATGTACAGCAAACTGCTTTGAGCAGTTGTAGCTGCTGCCCACCAAGCCCCCAAACCCAGGTACTGGCTCAGCCTGAACAGATGAGTGATGCCTCTTGCCCTTCACACTGTTTCCAGTGGTTCTTACTATTTGATGGCGAGCAGAAATTATTACTTCTGTCTTCCTGAGGCCCAGAGAATAAACTGTATGACCTCTCCTCAGAAGAGAGTAATCTGCATCTCACTACAGAAGGATCCCTGATGTGGACTAGACAGGAGCCTTTATAGCTCTAACCAAATCAGCTCTTTCCTCCATTAAATTCTCTTCCTCTAGTAAGAATTAGGGACATTTCAAAAATAGGGTTTCCTTACCCTGTCCTCATGCAACAATGCCAATGTCTGACTTCCCTCTTCACCGTTGTCCTCGTTATCATCTGGGATGAAAGGGCACCAGATGATCCTTCGGAAGGTGTTCAGCGGGGTGTTGTCAGGTCGCTTGATGTTCACCAAGATCTCCTCTCTGATCACCAGGGTTAAGAAACATGACATTCTGGCTGTCTTACTTATGCCCAGCAATAACCTGCTCAGGCTTGGTCTGCTGTTAAATCCTATTAAACCTAAAGATTTTTTTGGGCCATAGATTCCAAAAGAAGCCAGGTAGAAGGATTCTGCTGAGAAAATAGCCAAGCTAGCACTTCCTCACTGGTAGAAGGGCTTAAGCTTATAAAAGTTCATAGATTCTCACAATTTTTTCTTGCAGGCTTCAGACAGTGACAGGACAAACATGACAGGGACACAGCCACATCTGAACATGCATCCACATGACTGCTGATGACTAAATGATTTCCTTAGCATTGCAACACTATAGCAGAAAGACAGAGGAGCTACCACATTGCCCCCAGCTGAGTGCTCTAGTGAACCAGTACTAATCAGATCTTAGCTACAATCACCTTCGCTCCAGTTCTTTTTGAAATGATGATACATAATCAAAATTAAGAAGCTACACCCTAAGATAACATATCTTATGTGCTTCCCAAAAGTACTAACCAGTCACTCCCAGCAATTAAAAGGAAAATATTTAGGGCAATGAACACTGAAAATAAATTTCAGGACCATTAAAAGAAGGATAACAGGTTTGGAAGAAAGACAGTGAGTGAAAGTATTACATCCTTATCCTCATAGAAATAACTGAGGAAAAGAGCCAGAACCAGACAAGACAAACCTGTGTCACACAGCTGAGGTGACTGTCCACATGCAGGACCAACTAGAACAAACTGACACTTCTCACTGATTGCTTTTGCCTGGACCAGGAGCACTGAGGTGCTAGAATTTCAAGAAACACGCAATTTCAAGTAATGATTGTGCTGAATACAGGCAAAAGTTGAGTGATTTGATACTCTGGAAGGCGCAGAACTATTGACCTCCCCCCTGTAAGCTGCCACTCTGCAAGGGCTACAAAACAAACCATGACGGGAGGTTGCATTCACATCTACCCCTTACACAGAGATTCATATGAGATGTATTTGCGCAGGATACTGGATTTTCTCTTTATCCATGGCCAGGCGCCAGACAAAGAGGTTGCCAGCCTCGTCCAGGCACGCCAGCTGGTTGGAGTTGAGATGAGCAAAAGCCAGGTCTGCCACACCACCTGTGAATCCCTTCAGCAAGGTCCGCTCTGCGGTGCTGACGCTCAGCACCCGCACCATTGCGGAGCCATTGCTGGCAGCTGCAGGACAGAAACACGGAGAAGTCACCATTTATGGCTGTGGTTTCCCAACATCACTGTCATAAATCTCCCACAATTCTATCAGTTTAACAGAAAGTCATCTGCAGTGTCTCTAAGTGCTCATTTCATAGAATTGTTAAGATTGGAAAAGACCTTTAAGATCAGGTCCAACCATCAAGCTTGCACCACCACCATGTTCACCACTAAACAATGTCCTCATGTGCCATATCCATAGGTTTTTTGACTACTTCAAGGGATGGTGACTCTAGCACTTCCCTGGGCAGTCTGTTCCAATTTTTTACAACCACTTCAGTAAAAAAAATTTTCCTAATACCCAATCTAAGCTCCCCTAGCACAGCTTGAGGCCATTTCCTCTCATCCTGCCACTTTCTTTCCTATATGTTGTGAAACAATCTTTGCCTGTGTTGTTCTGCTTTTCTCTCCCTACTGCACAGAACACTACATATGCCTTGCTCTTTGGATCCTCTAAATTTAGACTTAAACTCAACTCTAAATTTATGCAAGCAAATCCATCACAAACATTTATCTGCTCAAATTACCACAGGGCTGTTTGTCTGCTTAGCTTCGTTTCTGAAGCTTGTTTGCTGCAGAAATATTTAATCAGAGGAGGAATCTGAACATCAGCTGTTCAGGGAAACCAGTGTAGTCCTCCAACTTTTCCTCCATCCCCACTCTGCTATATAACCAACTCTTTTCTTTACCTTCACTTATATTCCCTCTACAACAGCACCCTGATGTAGGTATTGCAAGGTATGTTTCAGTTACTGTCAGTTACACTCTTCTGATGCAAACTTTGCCTCTTCTAGAAATATACAGAGCAAAAAAATACAAACCACACCCAAGAACGTATCTCACCTCTAATGGCATAAGCCAGGTAAGAGTTTGAAACTGCTATCAGATTGCCATAATAGTATTTCTGCTCCCAGTCATATCTAGCAACAGGTTGTATTTTCACCTGCTCAGGAGAAAGAAAACAAAAGTGAGAAATGTCTGGAATTGACTCTTTCCTGGAACAAACCTGTCAAACACAGAATTTCTTCTAGGGAAACCTTGTAATGCTTAATTTGACAGCGTCATGGTTTAACCCCAGCTGGCAACCAGGACTTTTAGTCCCAAATAAGCACAGACAACCATTGTCATTGAGCAAGGAACTAGAAATTACTATGGAAATTATGCCAGTGATCCTCCCTCTCGCTTTTATCTTCAGTATTATCTATGAAAAAAAATAACATATTCATTTACTATTCATTTACATTCAATACTCATTTACTATCTTTGTGGTCCCTTAATGCACTGCACGCTAAGGAACAAAATGGAATGGAAAATGGAAAAACACAAAATGGAAAATTAAGAAACAATATGGGAAAGGGCTGAGAGGATGAAGACCAGAGCAGTCTCTCCTAATTACTAGCATTTATTCTGAGCGCAGCTTAGCACTAGTTTTAATCTCAGCATATTGGTTCTTGCAGCCTGCTTGCCAGAACCCTTGGCAGGACTGACACCAGCAAACCAGCATGGGAAACGTTCCCTTCATGGTCCAGGGCAGAAACAATCATCTGAAAAAGCATGTCTTAGATCCTGAAAGTTAGAGGATAACTTGGCCAGACTCTGGAATTACAGGAACAATCAAGTACAAGATACTGCTCCAACTTTTTTCCCTTTGTCTCTTTGACAAACTTCTATTTAATTACAATCACCTATAACACAAGAAAAAAGATATTCAAGCATGAGGTGATGTCACTAAAAAAGAGACAGACTATGCATTGCCTTGGTCCTTACCTTGTTACTCCCTCTGGCCTTACTGGTAATGCTGGAATCACTGCTGGCCACTATCTCCACGTCTTTTGCTGATATCACTAAGCAAGTGGAGCTGTCATCACCAGAGAGGCAGCTTTTAAGAAAAAAAAAAAAGAGGGGAAAAATCAGACAGGACTCACAGGAATAGAACATTTAATATTTTATGTTAAATTCATAACTTTAACAGCAACACAGCAGTATCTGTGCATCTAGGAGGTTTGAGCTGAACAAGTGAAAAGAGAAACTCAGTCGAATCTCCCTTTCCTGTGTGTCATGGGTTTGAGAGAGCCAAACATCTGGTTTGTTCAGTTTAAAACCCTCCAGGTTTTTTTTACTACAGATCTACATTTGGTTAAAGTAGTCTTAACTACTACCCAACACTGGAAGGTGCAAAGAAACCAAAGCCAACCAGTCAAACCTATCAACAAAACAGGGCATGCTGCTTATGGTTCTCATGGCATCATCCTCTCTCAAAACTATAACCAGAGAACTCAAGCAAAAGCTACTTACACAAGCTCTGTAACCCCTCAGGTAACTTGGGTCCCTGAAGGAGTTAATCTGGAGATCTACAGGAGAACGCCAAGTTTCAACCAGAGCCCTGCTGATTTACTTTCATGCTGACCTGCAACTTCCACCATGTAACCAGCCCTATTCCCCCTCTCTAAAGAACTCTGCTGATATTCTTCAGTATCTGATCTGGAAGGATGGTAGACTCCATGCATCACCCTCATAAAAGCTATAAGAGCTCTGACCAAGAGCACTGAACTCAATGTAAACCTCCTTGTCAGACTCCCAGCATGTGTGTCCAGACTGACCAGACCTTAATTTTAGCTGTTTTCTATTCACCCTAAGCATTTCTTTGACAAAACTTACATGACTTGTTTCTCCTGCAGGGCTCCTAGAGAGATGCTGCGATGCGCTGGCTTGGCCAGAGAAGGTGCATCTCCACTCCCAAGGGGGTCAGACACCAGCAGTCCATTCAGGTCTCCGTTATATGAACTCGATGGTCTCTGGTTCTCATTCACCGAACCTGGGGAAAAGCACGACCAACTGTGCCCAATATTCATTTAAAAGAAATGGCACTATGTGAAATACACCACTTGTGGATGCTTTTTGTCAGCCTTTACTGGTCTGTCGGGCAGAATATGCTGAATTGGTTAGGAAAAGTATTCTCCAAAAAGGATGTGTAAGGGGCCTCCATGTGAGAAACTTACCTCCACACATCTGAGTGAAGTCATAGCTTTTCCTACATAAGCAATTCTACCAGATTAGAGAAACACTAAAGAACAGGTACAAGGAACTTACCAGGCTCAAGCAGCAAACAGCCTTGGATCAGAAAGACTAAGCTGGTAATTCAGGTTTACTGAATCAAGTGCCAGACCAAAAGGTTCGTGACAGGTCACTTCTAACCCTCTGAAGTCCAGCAATACAGTGATCAGCTGCCACTTTTGGGGCTGGCTGGAAATAATACATTTGTTACTTTTGAGAACTGGCTTCTGACTGTGAGACTTGACCTCAAAGTCCAGGTGTTCAAGTAACTTTGTTATGAAATTGTGCAGATGTGCCTACAGGATTCCCATAATTTTCCCCTGGTTGAACAACCACATGGAAGTTTACAGCACTCAAGTTTTGTGTAAAACAACCATTTTTTTAGAGCTTCAGCTGTGCTCTGAAGAGTTTGTGTGTCCTCACTTTGTGCATCTGGCCTAGCCCAAGTTGCCTGGTGACCTCCATGCCATCTGAAGGCTTTAGAAGGGGACAGTTGTAACAGGGGGTGAAGGAGACTCTTCTACTTCACTAGCAAGGTCAGTAGCTGAGGAGCCCCCTGTACCTGCTCTTACACATCAGCACACCCAAGGCAAAGCCGCCTGCCTCAGCAAATCCTCACTGGGAATTTTCACTGGTTTTGAAAACTGAAATTTCGTATACTGTTGCCAGGTAACAACTGCTGCTGAGCTCTTGCAAAATGGCTGCTCCCAGGACCAGAAGCTCCACCGTCACTGGCACATGTAACAAACCTAAACGTAATTGTGGGCAAGAGGCCTGTCCTTCGAAAATAAGGCAAGCTTTCAATTACTGAATAGGCTTTAGCAGATCAGGATGAGTGTTGCTGCCTAAAAAACAACTGCAACTGTTCATTTGTCAGAAGAATATTTAAAACTTCCCTGTTAACGAACAAGTCATTAAATCAGTAACTATGTTATGGACACAAAAAGCCTGTGAAGTGACAGGGTATCCTGAGGCAGGGACCATTTAGGTACTCACCTCAGTGTACCCACACTGCATGAGGCACTCACACAGCACAAGGAAATTCAGTCCAGGGAATGTGATACTGTAACCACCTAACACTGGTGCTGTGCTTGCTGTTTCAAGATTAAGACATGCCCCTTATTCCTACAGCATACGGTGGGTGCTTGTCCAGTTGTGGCTACTTCTACTGACAGCACTTTATCCTTTGTGGCCAAAGGAAGGAAAACATTCCCTACAGAAAAAGCACCCAGGCTGCCAGAGAAAGATGATACATTCTTTGCTCTGTTTGCAGCCACAGGAATGCTTCACGTCTATCACTGCTCTTTTACAGACAGCGGGATAGTGACATTCACTCCATGGAAGAAAGGAAGGAGGAAACGCTCCCCAGAGGCTGATGGGCACAACAGTACACTCAAGTTCAGGAATGGGCTTAGCTTAAGCATAGGTGCTGCCTGCACACAATCCTGGAGGCATGAAAGAAGGGAAGAGGCTCAGTTTTTAGCAAAAACATGAACAAAATCAAAGGGTTAACCCAGGCTGGTAGATCTAGGCCTCAAAGGGAAAGAAGAGTGATTTTACTCATTATCTTTCCAAAGAGCAGGAGTAATCAGAGCTGAGACACTGAACTCTTCCTGCTCCCACTATCACCTGCACCATGGGATGCCAGTTTGTACTGAACAGGACACTTTCCTGATAAACACCATGAGCAGGGTGAGCCCATGTAACACCTGGTGATCAGCAGAGATCTCTGTGGATTGAAGGACCCTGCCCATCACAGCTGGGATGCTCCTCCACAGCATGCTGGCACTGACAGCCTGTCTCCATGGTCCACGGTTTAACCATGAAGCTGCCCCTTGCTGAGGGCACAGCAGGAAAAAGGGCAAGGGCAACCAAAGCAATGGGTGATGTTAGCCAAAACTGTGAAGAAACAGTGTCAAGAGAGACCAGGGTAGCAAACATAAATAACATTTTCACAATCACCAAACCCAGCAGAGTTTAAAAAGTATTGTGGAAGCTGTAAACTGTTTAGAGCAAAGTGTTACTTGTCATCTGCCTGGACAGGACCCAGAATAACATAATTCTGCTCACAGGTATGCAACTTAGTACTGCAAAACTTTCTTCATGGCAATAATCTTGGGAAGCAGCTACACCAGTGTCCACTGGCCATTAAAACCTGTAAGGGAAACCCAGGGTACAACAGCAACTAGAACCAGAGAGGACATTGACCACAGCAACTTTATGCCAGGTCTGATTAACACTAAACATAGAATTCTTGAGGATGCTTCTATTTTCTTCCACAAGCCTTGAAGGATCCCCCACTGGCCCTTTCCTCTGACATCCTAACAGGAGTTCTAGAAGCCTTCAGTCAACACATGCATTCCTCTTCACCTTTTTATGTCAGTTTTTTACAAGTCTATTTGCTATTACCCAGGCAGTGATTTCTGCTGAGAACCACCACAGGTTCCTTCCTTCCTTACTGCCCATTTGCTTCTTCTCTCAACTGCCTTCTTGGTGCACTAGAGATGACAGAGAAGGTAAAAAGAAAGTGAATAGGAAAGAAGAATGGAAAGAAATAAGCCATACTCCATCAGTAACTCCTTGGCTTCAACCAGCAGGAGAAGCTGCTTCAGTGTAAAGTCAAGTCATTTTGAGCAACAACTCCAACCATTTCCCAACCATGACACGTCCTTTCAGTTCAGAAAGTGAAACAACAGTTCCCCATCCCTGCATGGGGTTCTCCTTTCAGTCTTTTAAGTATAGAGTGCCCACTATGAAGGAAAAATGTATTTTTCTTATAAGAATTATAATCCAAGCACATGCAAGCACTCCAAAAACAAGAGAAACTAGTCCAAGTAATGAGAAGTTTCTCTATGGGCAGTAAAGCTAACTTGCTTCAGTAGAGCTGCCTTACTCCAAGTTTGCTCCATCATTCCATGTCCCTCTACACCCCCTCCACAACAATTCCACACCCACCCTCTCCTTTTGGCCAAGCAGAAGAGAGCACACATGGCAGCCACTTTGGAAGTAGCACATTCCTACTGACTATCAGGATACTTAAAAGCTACATTATTCCCGCTTTTCCCTTCACAGGAGCAAAACAGGGGTATAAATTCTTTCCCTTACCCAGAGGCTAGGATTCTTTTGCAGAGCGTTCATGGTAGAACTGTGGTAGATTCAAAAAGCAATGAGGGGGGGTGAAGGAGAGCTCAGGCTCCAGGAGAGGGGAACACCACAGGGCTAATTCCTGAGCCTGTTGCTGATATTCCTACAGGCAGAAGGGAGACCACTGGACCCTGAGCAGAGAAGTGCAACAGCTCAAAGAACAGGGAGAAGACTCACAGCCACTTTAGGAGAGATATCTGTGATCCCATTTCACATACAAACAAGGAGAGGGAAAAGTTTATACAAGGGCGAACAGAGCACTGATCCCAGAACAGCCTGACAGCCCCTTGCCCCGAGCCCAGCGACCCCCCTGGGAGACACTGCCAGTCCCGCCGGTCACGGAGGGTTTGTGCGGCGGCGGTCGGTGCAGCCCAGCCCCAGCAGCGGCAGCCCCTCTCTGCCCGGGGCAGCGCCGAGA
>WBMV01002290.1:28879-50668 GCA_013396655.1 Campylorhamphus procurvoides | reverse complement strand
TGCCCGGCCCGGCCCCGCCGCCCGCCCGCGCTTCCGCCTCCGGCCCGGCCCCGCGAGCGCCGGGCGGAAACCGCCGCCTCGGAGCAGCGTTCCGGGCGCGGTGGGTCCGGGGATGGGGCTGGGGCTGCCCCTCCGCGCGGGGACAGTGGGGGGACAGTGTCGGGACAGTGACAGGATAGTGCCAGGACACCACCAGGACAGTGTCAGGACAATGCCAGGACACCGCCGGGACATGGCACAGCCCCCCGTGAGCAGCTCTGCCCACCCGAGGGCACAGAGCAAACCAGGCACAAACGCCAGCAGGGCCGCTTGGGACTGGTCCCTGCGAGGGAAACGCTACTGCAGAAAGCCTGACCCAAGCTAAAGTGTCAGCTTTCTGTATTACCTGAGGCGCCTGCCTTGGTGAAGTGCAACAGCTGAGAACTAAGCCGCAGTGTTAGGAACTGAGCTAAGTCTCTGCTGTGAAAGGTGCTGAGGGAGGTGAGGATGAACAGGTGTGTGCCCGAGGGCAGACCTGCCCTGCCCTCTCTGCTAGAACTCCAGGCATTGTTCAGTTCCCCAGCATTTCCCCAGCAGGCAGACATAGGAGATCCACAGCAACACCACACATGCCACAGCCAACTGATTAAAACCATTTAAACTTTTAAGAAAATCTCTGTTTTATTGTGTAACGTAGCATTGAAACATCTGAACAAATCAATAACTGGGCTGTACAGGCTGCTGTTCTTTCATTTCTTTGGGTTATAGAGCATCTTGTCAGTACATAAACAACAACCTTTTGCATTATAAATTCTTTCCGAGGCATGCTGGTACAACACAAAATTTCTCTTATCAAATGCAGCTAAGTCTAACTTCCAAACATCATGCACAAGAAACTCATCTAGTGACAATGTAAACTCAGCAGAAGGGCAGGTCACAAGTCTTGCTTGCTCACGCTCTGCAGTGCTGCAGGTTTGTGTATGATATTTGGAATGTTCCGTGAGTGTGAATAATACCAGTTAGGAGGAGAGGAGGAAAACGAAACAAAAAAAAAAGAAAAAAAAAAGGANAAAAAAAAAAAGCACAGGTGCCTCGGGATGGGCAGCTCAGCCGAAGTTGTGCAATGCTAGCCTGAACATGTCATTGGTGCAAACCCAGGCATCGTTGATGTTCTTTAATAGAAATATCTGGTGGAATCCCATGATAGGATCTTCATCAGCCTGTGGAAAGAGAGGGGAGGAAAAAAAAGTTCAGAACACTTTTTTTTCAGAAATTTATTCCAAAACTCGTGATAAGACAACTCAAAGCTAACATTAATAGTGACAACACATGCTGTAAGATGTGTAGCACCCCAGGAGACACTAATGCCACGAGAGGGTCTGTTCCAAGGGCCTTTGCAGACAAACACCCAGTGCCCAGTGACATAGAAATCCACAGAATTTGGGCTTTTCTGGAAGACTTGCAGACATGTCACTCCATAGCTTCACCACACTGATGGAACATGCCTCCCTCAGTGTTGAACCACAAATCCCTTGCCCAGGAATCAAGCTTAAAACAAAGGTTCAGTTTTTATCTGCTGCACTTTGGGTTGATGACTGAAGGGAGTTGCTGTAGAAGTTGGTACGAACAACATTGCCTGAATGATCCAGGCAATGCTCTGGGCTTTTAAAGCCTTCCCCGAGCAGGTACAGCTGGCCAGCAATGTAGTACTTCACCCTTCCATTGTCTAGAAACTGCTGGAAGGGAGCAAAGCATTTGCCATAGATTTGCAAGGGTATGTTCTAAGCACAGGAATCTCTGCAGCAGTTCCTCCACTCCAGCCTCTGACAGTACATCTGGGCACTCTAGTACAGTGCCTGGATATTTACAGGAATACTACAAAAGTGGAAAATAATATTAGAGGGAGACTAGTTCTCCCCCCTAATATTTATTTACCAGTCTTCCCAGAGACATCATGCAGGAATTAAATCCTCAAAATAACACAAATTATTCCCAAATCAATCAGCTGGAAATCACACAGCAGGATTTAATCTGAACAGGACCCAGCTACAAAACAACCTTCTGATACTGGCTGCAGTGTGTTCAATTCAGCATTTCTGGAGGATTTTAAACTTTATTCCTTCAACCCCTTCAGAAAACAGAGGAAATGTATAAAAAGAACCAGAGCAGCACATGAAATAGGCTCTCAAAGTGCTGAAAATTCATTGGCAATGCTCTGCTGGTGTTCACGAAGAACAGCAAATGAAAAGTCTGAAGAGCAAAGCGGACTACAAAATAAATAAAAAAAGGAATTCTTACTTAAAAGAAGTAATATTTATCTAAGTGAAAAATGGACTGTGAAACAAGTCAGCTTTGAGGAGCAACTTGCAAAGGACAACTGTATCACAGAACAACAAGTCTGCCAGAGCACTGGGGGGATCAAGCGCGCAGAAAAGAAATATTCGGATCCAAAAACGCCTGCAAGGATTTCAGTGACAACTGCTCAGGAAGTTAAATAGCATAGATGAAGTGCAGTTTCATTAAATGTATGCTAATTCACAGAAGAAAACCAAAAAGGGCCCTAGATTCATCCCTCAGGAAAGTGATTCTGAAATAATGATGGATATTTGTTTATTAAACCAGCTGAGAGCTCAAAAACTATCAAGACAAGCACAGGGTTAGCAGTTATTAGGGAAGGAACAGAGAACCAACACCCAGAAATAAGCAAATGCATAAATAGGTAGAGAACACCCACATATCAAATCCTGCATGCATTTCTTATGTCTAAGTAAATTAAAATGATACAACAAAGTCAGAAAAGGACAAGAAATATTATCCAGCTACCACACAGTTTCCTACTGAAGAAACTTAATTGAGAACAACTCTGTAGCTTGCAAAAATGTAATCATCATGGGCATCAGTCAAGCAAGACAAATAAATCACTATAAAACTACGAAGGAAACTAGCAGAGCCAGAAATTAAGAAGGCAACAAGTAAGGCCAGAAATACGAGCAAGTCAGTATGCAATAGATGAATGAAAGAAAAATCCTCAAAGCAAGACAAGTGCCAACAGACACTGTTCACCAGGGGAACTGGGCAGCTTGTCTCATCAATACACACCTCCTTGTGCATGAGGCAGAGGCTGCATAATAATGAGCCCAGTGTGAGCACAAGCAATTAGGCTGGATTAGCCCAGCCGTCCATCTAGTTCATTAGCACATATGACAGCAGTTGTGCCAATTATTTCAAGGGAAATATTACCCTTGCTGCATCTGCCCAGAAGAGAGGCTTCCATGTCCGTGCTGCAGCAGTGGCCTGTGCCCTGAAACCCACGGTTTTGTGCCTTTTCCAGCTTCTCCCAGGTATCAAATGTAACACAGTGCAGTACAGACTCACTACTGCTTGGGAGTTGGCAGGTTCTTAACTCTCAGTTGCCCTGTGGTCTCTCGATTGTGGATCATTGAGGCATCTATTACAAGTTGTGTAAGTAGTTTTCACACCAAACTGGAGTTTGTCATTACTGGCATGAGTAGGTTTTAAAATATATCTCTGGAAAAAAAATACCACCAACCAGCCTAGCTTTAGTGTAGGTGTCCTCAATTTCTGATAAGCCTAGGTAGGCTCTGGCAAGGTTTTGGTATTTTGGCTTGAGGGGAACTTCCTCCTTTCTTAAGCAATTCAGGACTGGACACATGAAGAAAGATAAAAAGGGAATTCTTCCCTAAAACACTTGCTGTGGTAGAGATGGCAAATTTCCACAATGTAGTCACACATTATTGTTTCCTTTATTCCTTTCATGTTATGTCTTCACAGCATAGAGGAGCAGTATACTTTAAACACAAGGAAAATCCTAGACTACAGTAAAGAGGAAGTAAGTATTTTATAGTCCATTCTCAAAATTTTGACTATGAAAAATCTTCCCCTGTGTCCAATCTGTACCTCCCAAGTTATGGTTTCTATCCACTGTCCCTTGTTACATCTTTTGGCAACACCAAGAAGAGTTTGCTCTCAGGTTGGAAGCACTCAGCTACTCTCCAACCACATTTCAGGCAGAGTGCCCTTAGCCACCTCCTCTCCCACCTCCACACCTACAATCTTGGCAGCTTTTTGACCTCTTCCCAATTTTTTTACATCCCTTCTGACCTGGAGGCTCAAAAGAAAGTCCTCAGCTCACAGAACCATAGGTCACATCAGAGTTTTAGATACAAGACTGCTTTGCAATCCAAATTTAGCTGCAAAACTTTCCTCCTCCTCTTGTCAGATCAGAGACGGTTTTACTCCTTCACCATCATCCCTGGCAACTGTGGACCAAACTGCAGCGTTGCAACAACCCTTACCTCAAAGGAAAAGCTAATTACTTCAGATGGCAGGTTCTTTCAGATGCTAAGCCTCATTTAACAGGCTTTAAGCAATGCTTTAAGTATTCAGCGTGCATTAAAAAAAACATCCAGTGATTTTAATTGCAAATTTCCTTTTCCTTTTAAGACTAGGAAACACCGCATAACAATTAGTCATTCACAATTAATTCTGCAACAATCACTTCAAAATTCACACTCTGGGTAGATCGACAGATCTGCAAGGCTGGCTCTGAGAACGCACAAGCCACAGCCATGCTCCTCAGCCGAGCTCAAGGGACAGAAGGGCAAGAAGAGAGCACTCCTTACTCAACCAGGACAGCGAGGACTGCATGGAAGACAGGTAAGGCAGAGGGTTAAACGTTGTGGAGGGATAGCCTGAAGACTTCGTTGGTGCACACCCAGGCACCTTGAAAACTTTTCAACAAAAAGGTTTGGTGGAAGCCTAGAACCTGGTCATCATCTGCCTGAGCAGGACAGGAGAAATATGTTACTAGGTGAAGCACAGTAAAGATATAGGGTGACATTCTGGATAAACCTTGGCAAAGCAGTGTCACACCAAATGAACCTCACTCCTAAATGGTTATTCCTCCTAGTTAAAGCAAGCAAACAGCACCCAGACAATGAACAGCAAAAAAACCCAACAGGATAAGTGGCTGTATACTTATTAAACCTCTTCAAAAGGATAAAAAAAATCAAACCCCCAAACACTAATACCTATCTCAGCAACCATTAAAGAGGATCTTTCATATGTTTACTTATACATACATTTTACAGTGAAAGTTTTTCTGCTTTATTTTTCCCCCCTAATGGTTTAAGGAAGAAATGCAAGATGTGCCCAGCTTGCTTCCACTGAACTTTTGGGACTAGCAATTCAAGGAACTAATCCCTCAGAAAACCTATTTAAATATAATGCCAAGAATGACAACTTAAAAAGGGCATGTTACAGGTACTTCAGTACTATTATCTTCTTGGGTTACTCTATCAAAAGCATTATGCAAGCTCCTTCATTACATGAAACAATTCAAGTTTTGAAAAATTACAGAGGATTAAAAGCATATGTGTCAATTGTCCTGGGCTTTGAAGAATTTGGCTCACAGTTCCATGAAAAGGGTAACTGAATAGAAAGCAGGAAGCATGGTCCTCCCCTTGAAACTCTGCTACTGATGGTCTTGAAAGTGCCCTTCCCTGTGCAAAATTCTCTACAGTTTTCCTTGAGACCAACACATGTGGGCTGAGAAGCCACAGCATTAAGAAGGAAGCTTTAAGTAACACCAAGTGTGCAGCTCCACGTTTGCATATTAAAGTGTTCCCTGCTCAACTGAAGCTACAGATGAACCACCTGTTAAAATGCACAGACTTGAATCCCGTTGTCCTCAGTCCTGTATTACAACAGCACAGCACTGAGATGCACTAAAATGGCTGACGACATGTTTGAATTCACACAAGAAAAAGTGACAACCAGGTTCACGTACTGGCAGGTCCATGTTCACGTCATGCTACAGAGTGTGACTGATATTTCATTTGCCCACCTGTATAAGTCTCACACAAGGCAGAAGCATGAAGTTCTAAGTTGACTTTGACTTTCTGGTCACTTGTTCAGTGACAGGCAGCATTCCCAGGGATTAAGACATGACTTTTAAAGCTAAAGTTTGAGATACATATGTGAAGGGTGGAAAAATGTTTCCTCATCTACTAAAAATTCACACACAAGTTGGGTTTGATCTGACAACAGGCATAATTTAATTATTGATAAACCAAATACATTAGGAAATACTACTCCAAATCAAGGTATTTATGGAGTGCATTTACAATCCCTCTATATTAATGGATAAGAAAACCCAATAGCTTTACAGAATCTTTAAGAACTTGGTATCTTGCCACAGGATTCAACACAATCACTGCTGCAAGCTTCAATCTGCTTGATGATTATGCAATAATCTTAAAAACATGACTGTACAAAACCAGGTGCAGATGTGACTGGCCCAGGATATGGGGTCAAAAAGTCTTGGTTGTATCAGGGTTGTGTGCACACCCAAGAGCAAGGCCGGGGAGATCAGCATGTTTGCCTGAATACCTGTCCTGCCATTCAGTGATTTCCATGGTCACAAGTGGCTGTCTTTCCTTGGACTGTGTGTGGGTGAGACTGAGCAACAGAAAGCTGGAATCCAACTTGCAGCTAGGAAGCAGGAGCAACTTTAATGAGAGCCAAAGCTGTCTATGTTAGGTTTAGAAGTGGATGCAATACATTGGGCATTGCTCTTCTCAACTGCCTGGCCCAAAACAAAGAGAACAGATAAGCAAGCAGATTCAAACTTTAAGTCCTGCCTTTGCTTAGTAAATAAATCAGTGTCAATGGAAGTTTGAATGACTTGATACTGGACATGCCATTCAGAGTTAACAGGAAAAGGAAATCTAAACAGCTATTTTAAAACAATGTTCAGGTAATTCTAAAAGACTGGATGGTGTTAGAGGCCTGACTTCACAGCATGGCTGGACCAAACTAACTCTGATAATTTTAACTACTGCTATGTAATTTCACACTTTTTAAACTGACACTGCCCACTGTGAGCAAGTCCTGCCTACAGCTGACTTTACACACAGGATGTTTTTAGCAGATTCCAGGACAATGTCTTTCATTAATAAGCAGTTTAATTAATTTACAAGTCTGTGGCCCTGGTATATTGGGAGACTAGGTAAATTTACATGGTTCAGGAGTATCACACAGCAATATAGTCACACTACAGCCTAAAAAATAATCTGATCCTGCACATGATGAAGCTGTTTAAGCAATAAGTGCTTGATCTCAGAGGCAACATTCCTACTGCTGAATCATTGACTACAGAGGTACTGGACTGCATTAACACCAGGACTGAATTCTCATGTCCTGTGACAGTAAAGTATGGACTCAATAAAGGGCAGTCAGCTAACAAAATGAAGTCTGCTAAATCAGAGCTCAATGCAAATGTTGCATCAGAGAGGACATTAAACCACATGTGCTTATATTGTCCAAGAACACTGTGATGATGCTTTTAAATGCCACAGAGAACACTGAAACCTTACTACATAAGGACAATACTGCTGCCTCTATAACCCACATGGTATCTATATGCACAGTAAAAATCATGGTGCTTTGCTTGACAAACCACATGACTGTCAAATTGCAGGTGGTTTACCTAGTGTGAGGTATCTGGAAGGATGAGCAGTTTCTCGACAGTCTTGGAACAACAGAAGAATGATGTCCCAGTGAAAGCTTACCCATGTTCCTTCCCCACCCACGAGAGCATTTTAATGTTTTCAGAAATCAGATGGTTTAGAATCCTGCAAAAATCTAAGACATAAGCACTTGTTAGCCAGTAATGGAAAGAGTTTACCTTAAGCTGTCCCACTACCATACTGAGTATACAGCTGTCAGGTGTAGGCTGGTGGTCTTGTGCTGTGATGCTGTGCTGTATTTTTTGGAAAGGGAGGCTCTGCAATGAAAAGAAATCAAAATAAGGAAATGTATAGCAATTGCATTAGCTTACAAAACAACGATTGAGCAAATCCAATATTATGAGGTGTTAAGACTATTGTGGCAGTACCACACAGAGAGTTGTTGCAAATGATGTGTCAATTGTAACAGTTGTGTTTTTCAAGCACCAAGACAGGAAATAATGTTACCATACATACTACATGGAACCTTTTCCTACTCTCATGACACTGCCTGAAGAGCTTCAGATCAGCTGTAAGCTCAAAGTTCCTACAATGAGGGCACAAACCTCTGCTCCGAACAGTGTTAAAAGATTTTATCATCTAGTACTTGAGGTTTACCAGACAATTCCGAATTTGCTTCTCTGTAAAAGTCACTATGAATGGAAAGGAAAAGTGGATGACCCAGAACCAGCATTCAAGACTTGAAATTCACATATTCACCTTTCCCTTTTACATTCCCTTGCTGCTCAGGTAGCTATTATCAGTATGTCTGGAGTTATGTGTGCAAGGAACACACCTTTCGGAACACCAGACACTGGAGAGTAATCCCGCTCTTTCAACTTAGACCACATTCATGTTCCAGCCATGCACAATTCTAAGCAGTGAACAGCAAATATCTGGAGGGTCTCAGAGTCCGATCACACAAATGCAATTTTGGCACTGTTCTCCCAAAAGCTGCATTGCTGCCAGATGCTTTAGTGGCAGTTCAGCATGGATATGGCTTTGGGTGACTATGTGGCTGATGCCCAGAGTCCAGGCACTGCACAGGATGGCAGCACGTGGTCATTCAAACCTCAGGTGGCACTTTTAAGCCTTTGCTGCATTTCCCTGACTTGAAAACAGGTTGAAGCAGAACCAGACCTGTACTTTGACAAGTTCTGCATTTCCCTCTAGCGGAAGGAGCCTCAAAGACTTCCAAGAAGGCCTATAGGTAGAGACACAAGTCCTACTGTCAGGGATGTGAAGTACAGACTCGGCCCTACAAGCATAAGGCTCTAGGAAGAATGATAGGAAGCTAAATCCTTGAATAATAAGAACACAAAAAGCATGGAAGGATCAGGACTTGAGGGAGCAAATGAAGTGTACAGAGCAGCCCTCTGTTTAGAGGGACACCATTCAAGAACCCTTTATTAAAGCTTCTAGCATTTCCTCTTGGCTGGGAGTACAATCCCAACTAACTAGGAAGTGCAAAGTGGGCCAGCTGGTTTGTAATATGGGATAGACATGTAGTAACAACCAGAAGAAAATCCAGGGCAGTCTTATCTGAATGACCAGCAAACTATTTTCCACGGCCACCACCCCAAAAATGAATATGCAATGTGCTCAAACAGCCTGAACAAGCATAGACTGGCACATTGCACCATCTTTCTTTTACAAAAAGAGTACTGCAAAGCCCAGTCCCACCTCAGCACAACAGCTTCTTGTTGAACAAGCCCTGTAAAAAGAGCCTCTTGAAAAGGCAGAGGGACAAAGGGGAATGAATGTAACTGTGTCCAGAGCCCAGCTCTTAGTGTGACAAGAGAGGTGAGATGGGGGAGAGAAAACAGGAAGGAAAGGTTTTGGAATCAAGAGCTCTGCAAAATTGTGACAAGGAACGAAAGACTAGGCTGGGTAAGACAGTGTCTGTTTCAAGTACCTAAAACCACAAGACAAGAGGAAATGACCCCAAGCTGCAAAGGAGAGGTTCAGGTTGGACATCAGGAATAACTTCTTCACTGAAAAGGGTAGTTAAGCATTGGAACGGGCTGTCCAGAGAAGTGGGGGAGTCACCATACCTGGAAGCGTTCAAGAAACAACCAGACATGGCACTTAGTTTAGTTAACAAGGTGGCGTTCAGTCCAAGGTTGGACTCAATCTTGGATATCTTTTACAACCTTAATGATTCTATGATTGTCCCCTTCAGAGAAGAGGATCCCAAATGGCTGTCCAGGCTAGTGAGCTACTCGTGATGCATTGGGGAAAATCCCACTGGAAAGAGTAGGAAAGCAGACAGGAAAGTTCGTTGCTATTTAACATAGGCAGAGACCACCTCAAAAGGATGGCTCCTTATGGACATCCATCTGTACTGAAGGATTTTGTGATATGAAAAGTACAATAAGCGTGTCTAAAAAGCATGAAGTCACACAACCACGAAGACTTTTAGCATCCTCTGACACTAGAATTGGACCAGGCTCCCATTAGCAAAACTATGGAATCCTCCCTTGAAATCAGGTAAGAAAAATTAAGCAAGAAAAAAGTTGAGCAGCATAAACTCTCTCCTGACAAGATGAGCCATCTCAGCATCTTCCTTGGTCCAGTATGTTCATAGAATTAGGTGATTATTATCTCAAATGCTCAATGTAAACCAGGCAGCTCATAATTAGCACAGGCACTGTAAGTGAAACAATTACAGCACCAATTAGGACAGAAGGAGCAAGTGTCATCTCCCACGCTGTTAACAAGGTCCAGATGTGCCAGTGCTGCAGAGCAATGCCCATACAACCTCTTGCCCTGACTGTATTAGTAGACTGAAAAAGTGCCACAGCATTGCTGTTACACAGCAAAGAATATGATGTAAAACAAAATGCCACCAGTCTGTGCTTACACTGGTTCACCAGCCAGGTACTGAAGGATTCAAGATTGCAGAAATGCAAATGAAACTCAGTGTCAAACCTTCAGGGATCAGCTCAACTGACTAAGCAGCTCGAGAAGCAGAGTAGGTGAGCACATGAAGCTGAAACAGCAAACAGAGCCCAGGCAGCTCAGTGCTGACACAGGAATGCTGAGCGACAGAGTCCCAGTAAGCTGATCCAGCCCCGTAACGAGCCCTGGCAGTGGAAGGGCACAGAAGAACTTTACTGCATTTCTTCCTTACTTTAAGCAGATGAATACAAGTCAGCAGTTTCCCTAAAGCAAAGGAGTGTGTCTTCACTCACCAATTAAGACTGCAGCAGGCACATAAATCCAGAAAGTCCAACTTACACCACAGAGAGGGAAGGTAAAGATGAGCAACATTGTGGTGGGAAAGGGGCTGGATCCAAGGCACCAGTCAGACACTGTGACCAGGCAAATGCTTAGCTGATTTGGTATCTGAATGGCTGCTAGCCCAGAAGTCTAAAGAACACTGAGTACACAAACAAACAACTCTGAAGCTGGAGTATCTCCTCACCTACAAGCGAGGAGTTGCAAACTGTGCTATTTCTGAGGTGCATGGCCTTCTCAAAGGCAACACAGGCACCTAAAACACGGACCCAAGGGCAAACCTCAGTCTTTGCACCTAAAGATGCCTCAGATAAAAGGAGTGATTCCATAAGACAGGAGCAGTAGCTGCGCAACAAGTGTCAAGTTACAATGATTTTTCATGCTCTGAGCAGATTGTCTGATGACCTAAAAAGCAAGTCCTCCACATACCTTGAAAGAGAAACAAACTTTCTAGTCTCATGACAGCTTGTAAGTACACCCAGTTTTATGACAGAAGCATGAATTTACTCAAGAAGATAAAACTTCTCCAAGTTTAACTAAATGAACATGGAGTTTCAGTGTCCTCTTGCTGAAGAGGAAGCACATGTTTCAGAGTCCTGAACCATACCTGCTCAAATCTGAACTGCTGACAAATCTGCATTGAGGATAAGTCAGCTTCTCCACTATAGAACTTATTTGCAGTTTACGTATCAGAAAACAAGTTGTTCCTTGCAGTTATGTGTCTAGGCTTTATCACAGACAGATCCAAGTAACAGGCTTGCTATTGCTTCTTCCTTGGCATGCCTTAAAAGAGCAAAGACACCTTTCATTCCTCTAGATCAGAGGCAGCTTATGCATTAGACCTTTTAAAAAAGAATAAATCAATGTCAAATACAATTGCAATCACAAAATAACCTTGCAAACTATGGAGTCAATTAATATTACACCATTAGGGCTGCCAGTGGAACACCCCACTATGTAGCATTAAATCACAACATTGTTTGAAGAATAAAGTTGGAAGCACATGTTCCATATTCAAGATTTTTAAACTGCCTAAGTCTAACTCAGATTTTCTGAAGCAATTATCTCATAGTCTTCTGAACTGTTTCCCAAAACATTTAGTAAGGTTTACAGACTTACAGTGAGTTTTTCAACAATGGCTGCTTTGCCCTGGAACTGCTGTCCTTCCCACGTAAGGCATGATGCATCAATCTGAGGGGAAAGAAAGACAGTCATCAACCTGCTTACATAACTCTTGAGTGAACCTGGTAGGAGACTTTGGTTATTTAGGACATATCCTTAGAATCCAACTATTTCAAAACTACCTCGAAGGGAGATAGAAAGAAACCACCAAGAGCAACTAAAAAAGTTTGGACCAATCAACAGGAAATTAAACAGACAATATCATGATTTAAGCTGCAAAAAAGTTCCTGCCTTTGGATCAAAGTTAGCTTTCAGAAGAAAATCCAAAGGATACAAAAAAAATCCTATGGACACAAAGTCAAGCATGTGGAGAGATAAAACTAACAAAATGAGCTGCACTACAAGGGTGGTACTCCAATTCACCTTACTCAAGCAATTCACAGCAAAAGTGACTGGCCAGATCTCTGCCTGCCATAGGTGACAAAAGCTTGATTGACTTGGATTACACCACTAAAGAGAAGATGAATCTTGTGATGGAAATAGTGATACAGGAATACAAACCAAATCCAAGAGCTCCTTGCTGCTTTCCTGTATGCTATAAAATTTGTTTGCTCCCACAGGGTCTCTGAAGGCAAAAGGATCATCATTAAAAGCCAATTTCTGCAGAACTTCCCCAAATTTGGACAAATTATGACCTTGGTGCATTTTAACCACACAAAATGGGGTCCCATTCTCCATAGTTTAGGATCACACACACCAGTGACCTGCATAACAGTTTTCCTAAATACACGTACATAGATCTCTCCTTGGAATGATGAGAGACAGAGAGACTCTAAAGGTGAAAAAAAGCCAGGAGTTCATAGAGTGGAAGGCCATGTCTCCAGGAATTTAAATTAGGCTGTACTTATCACCACCATTCTGAGGACTGAATGTATTTTGGTAATAACATGACAAACTGCTAAAAGCCTTCATATTTAGAGCTGTGCCTTGAACACAGACTGCTTGGTTTTCTTCCTTTATAGGCTCTGTACAGAGCTTCTGGGGCAAAATAAAGCAACAATCTGGCAGGTAGCAAGTACACAACCATCCCAAGAGCAAATGCTATCAGTGCTGCTGGATACTGCTGAGGTATAAGGAGGGCTGTCAGAGAGTGTTTGACAGTTTCAATCCTGAAGAGCTTGCTGAAACGTCACACAATTCATTCAGCAGATGAAAAACTGGTCAGAAAAACAGGATATGCTACTAGAAGACTTGTAAGACTTGAGTGTCCTGCTGAAACACCTCAGGCACCCAGCAGCATTCCTCACCATCAGTAATCAACTTCACACACAGAGCACTCTGCATGCTCTGAAGGAATCTTTCCCCAAAACCAAAAGGTGATGTGCCTTGGGTTTGTTGGTTACAGTCTTTAATTTTGGAATCTAAATCTATTTTGCCCCAAATAAGAAGCAAAAATAAAAAAACAAAGGCAATAAATAAAAGTTGAATTAAGTGTGATTGTACTGACTGACATTCTGGAGTCAGGATAAAACCCACTATCCCACCCTGTGTATTCTCACACATCAAAATAGGGAAAACCAAGACAGATAACGGGACACAGCCCCAGCCCCCTTTCTGTAGATACTTACATATATTGCTCCTAACTGAGTCCTGTCTGCATCAAAAAGCTGGTAGTAATGTTGTATGAAGCTGGACCCAATCTGCTCCCAGATAGGCTTGTCTCCCATTCTGAATCCTCACCCAGAGCCAGTGACTGTGGAACAACCAACCAACAAACAAAATCATCAGAAAGATCACACAAATAAGCATAACACTTGGCTCAAGTATTAGCATTAGCAAACATAAACCCTGTCAGCTGGCCTGAATTTTATTTTGGGATAAGTAAGACAAATCTCACCTCTGTATGCTAGATTTTTGCAAATAAAAAAAGTCTTGGATACCAAATGGTTTAGTCACTTATTATAGCATTTGGTTTGTAGTGCTATATCAGTATGATATTGCATCTCATGTACGAAAGTGGACAACTAGAACAAAAATGAGTGTTACCACCTCATCTTCATATATCATCTTCACATAATGCTGAAATTACACCACCTGAAAAAGCTGGCAGGCATTTGCTGTTTTGACTTGGCCTGTTAATATGGATTGCCTGCAAGTGGCTTACACTGACTGATTCATCTGTTTAGCTCCTCATGTATTTCACCATCCACAGGCCCTTCTGAGAACGTCCTTCCAATGGCACATAACAGGAATTAATTCACTAGTTCATTGCTTAACACAAGCTTACTGCCCATCCTCTTCTATACTGTCTCTGAGGCTGAAGTACACTGGATGTTTACCTTTGAACCTGTAAGTAACTTCCAGACACAAACCATGATTTTTCACAGTGGTGAAATTCCCAGTGAAGGTGCTGGAAGCTCAGAGGCAGCCCACACTTCTGAACATGAGTCCCTCTATTCTAGAGGGATTAAACATACAGCATGCACAGCAGTCTAGACAGACCCAGCCTACAAACCATCACACACCATCATTACAGATGATGGCTTTACAAAGCCATTACATTTTTCAAGAAAGTTCATTTTCATTTATCCTGATCTCTCTCTGAAACACTTAAGAATTGTGCTAAAATTCAAAACACAGAAATGTTGCATTCAAAACCCCCTACCTTATATTCTAAGAACTGAGTTTATTTCATGCATCCTATACTTGCTCAGCATCAAGACCTGTCAGCCACTAGTCCGTCTTTGCGATCCCTGACCAGGAATCCTGGAGCTACAGGTTTGAATTGCACTGCCAAGTCTGGAAAGGCCTAAAATTCGGTTTTAGGACACAGGACATGACATCTAAAGGAAGCCAAAATAACTGTCAATTACTTACACACCTGTTTAAGATTTGGCAAATTCCTAAGAGAAGCAAAACACACATTCCCAAGATCTTCCCAGAGGGTATTCCCAGGCCTAGTTTTCTGGGCAAAGTTGGACAAGAAAGCTCTTTTTGTATTTCAGGCCTTTGGCTGTCTGAATTTTACTCATATAAATGGGAATTGACACGGGCTCAGACTCTAGGTTGGAAGTTTTAAGGTTACATATATTTGGCCAGATTTATAGAAGAGCAAATCTCTTTTATTAGCTCAATGGCATAACAGCAGGTAGCATCCATCTTTTCAGGGTGGTAAACTCAACTGCCAAAGCAAAATACAAATCAAGGACGACTACTGCATTTTTAAACATTCTTATTTCACTGTGAGACACTTAGGTGCAACATCAAACTCAACAGCCCTGCACATTAAGAGACTAAAAATTCAAAACCTTGTTGCCACATAACTAGTATTTCAACTGCTCCAAAGAGATCTACACATCTGGCATCAGTCACCCTCCAAAGTGCTCCACTGAGTACATGACTCAATCTGGGGGATTTTACCCACTGTACTCACTTCTCTGGGAAAACAGATCACAAAGGGAAAAAATCCCCAGCCAAATACAACACATTTAAAAAACAAATCACATTGAATCACACCTTAAACAACTTAAGCCTACTTCTTTACAAGAAAATGGTTGTATTGATTGCACATCCATAACTGCCTTATGCCAGCCTAACCTGGAGCTGATGTAGAAATCAAACAATTTCAGCCTGTTTTAAGGTACTTTATGTCAAAGAAAATGACCCTAAAACCCTTGCATGAACTCCCTGGAAACTCGACCAAGTGATGCCCACCCTGCTGATAGGGAGGACTGATGTCATGTCTGGAAAACCAGGAGTCCTAGGATTTAGGTTTGATGTCTGCTGTTTCCAATCCAGTCCTGTGGGTACCTAAAGGTGTGTAGTTTGGGATGATTGTGGTGGACCCAACAATCAGCACAGGTGAAAATCACTTTGATTCCCTTTTGATGGATCATCACCACCCTCAACTTCAGCCCATCAACTCAATCACTATCGGATATAGTTCCTAAACATTCAAGTGCAAATCTAGTTGACAGTATTTATGCTCAACAAACACCTAATATTAAAATAAAGTCATGAACACAAGAAAACCACCCTCTTACTCTCCTGAAGCTAAAGCAAGCGAGCTATTGCTAAAGTCAATTTCATCACACACATGTGTATTCAGCCTTAACAGCTCACTGTACCATCACACAAACCCAAGATCAAGCTGTACACCAGGGCTGCACCTCATCTAGTCCCTCAAGGCACAACAGCCTCACTCAAGTACCAGATGCCTCCTGTTCAATCCTGAAACTGTAAGAAACCTTAGAGACTGCAAGAAATGAAGGAATTCATATTTTAAACATGAAAAGTAGAACTATGATTTCCAAATTGAAAGATGAGTATGCTAGCTTGCTACCTCCTCCTAAAAATGTATTTTGGTAGGTAAAATACTATTAAATAAAATAAATAAAAAACCAGAATAAACTGGACCAGTTATAATGTTGATTTTCTCAGAAATGAGAACAAGCTAAAACATGTGGCTGAAATTAATGATCCTTGACTGAATTTTTTTGTTTGTTCCAACCTTACTCTCTTTCCTGTGCCATTCATATATGGTTTTGCTGAACACTCTCTCCCGGGAATGGTTTTTTATTTTCCTCTTCTGATTTGTCACCTTTTCCTCCACACTGTCTTGTGTTTTCTGCCTGTCATTACAGGTCTAAGAAGCTTAGACACGTACCTAAAGAAAGAACAAGATGGGAATGATCTATTTCATCAAGGCCAGTCCCTTTCAGTGAGGCACAGCCCATGTAAGATCATATCAATACACTTACCAGTACAATGTTTCAATGAGACAAACGTAATATAAAAGGCCTTTAAGGTCTATTGCAAAGCTAGGAAGACTGCACATGTTCTGATGTTGTCAAACACTAGGACAACACAGAAGTGCTTCAGAGCAATCCAGCTAAATCTGTTCACTCAACGATTGGCTACAGAGACAAGAATATTCAGTTAATATAAATAAGATAAAATAAATAAGATAAATAAGATAAAATAATAAATAATATAAATAAGATAAAAGAAGTTTCAATAAGCTAGAAGGCATGTAAAATATGGCATACCCATCCTTTTCAATGCACTGCTGAAAGTTACTACTGTGTAAGTATATTACCTGATATTCCACCTTAATTCCCCATGGAAAAGGAGATAATTTGCTTAAACTAATTAACTTTCTTGACTTTGTCACTTCAAACATAACCTACCTCCTCGCATTCACTTAAGAACATCACAGTCCCTTTGGTTAACAGTTTCTTCCCAAAACCAGAGCAGCAAAGCTGAGCTGCTGACACAGAGCCCAGTACTTTAACTCACATTATTCACTCGATTTCTTGGAATCTGCTCATACTAGAGAATTTATCCCCACCTCTAATACCACCCAGCAGTCGGTGCTGAAGCTGAAACCCAACAGAGTGCACAAAAGCTGCAGCTCCCAGCAATTCTTGTCTTCAACAGGTACACACTGACACTGCAAGAACTGGGACTGCTGCTCTGCAGGGGACTTTTGCACAGGGACACCTAAATCACATTTTCCAATACCTTTGCCAGGCCGCACACTGACACATCAAGTATAAGTTTCATCCTTCTAGTCATCTGTTGTCACAAGTCCTACAATTCTCATCCTACAAGGTGTCACAAGATCCCAAGTATCTGCTCTGGCACATGGCAGATGGCACCAATACTGAGTGAAGCCGCAGGACCCAGCAAAGAGTAGTACCAAGGAGGAAAATGCATCAGGGTCTGAGACAGAAGCCTAGAAAAGAGCCTTCACATAGGCCATAAGTGACCTTCCATAAAGCTCGGGTTACACTGGCCTCAGGCAGCAGATTTGCTGCCCACAAAATCAAAAAATACAGCATCTTTTCCACTGCCTGTCTCAGCTTTGGTGTTCCTGCCTACACTCATCCCTCTTCCTTCTCTGCCTTAGCTCCAAGCACGAGAGATTAGCATGAGCACACCAACACTGCCCATAACTTCTAGGGGGAACACAGTCCTTAAGAGACCCATTTCTGCCACAGGTCTACATAAAACCTTCTCCTGTTGCTTCCCTCATAAGTGAGAAATCATGAAATAACCCGGGGATGATTCTCAGTCAGCTGCAGAACGAAGTCCATCTTTCTGCTCAAGTAGCATCACCAGAGCTACTCAGAGGTGTAATTGGAGGAAAAGCCACCTTTTTACTTGGAAAAAGTAGGGTCACCTGCCAACAGACAAAGAGGTTGCCTTCTCTGAAACACATAAGCACCAGTGACATTTGGAGCAGGTGGGCTACTGTCACATCTCTGCAGCACAGAGAACGAACAACAAATTGCTTCAACCAGCAGTTCGGCTTTACTGCGTTATCAGACATGGACATATGTAAGCTTGCTGCTGTCAATTAAAAAAAATAAAGTCATTCTGAATTGGAGCATGGCAGGCCTGCACTTCTAAAAGAATAGTACATTTTCTGAAAAAGTAAAAAAAAAAACTAGTGTGAGCAATGGTAAAATATAAACTGCTACATAAACCACAGATGCTTTGCCAGGGATTGCCACATTTAAAAAGCAAGCTGTATTCAAAGAATCAATGGACAACCATCACAGGCAAATAAGGTCAGTAAAGTCTTCCTAGTCTGCAATACACCAAGAAAAAAACCCACTGAATTCAGAGGAAAAACTTCAAACCAATACATTCTAATATGCCAGTGGAAAAAAAATGCCTTCTATTATTCAGTTATGACTATATTTATTTTGCAACTATCCCAGCATAAATAAATCATAGTCCCTCTATATTAAAGCTGGTCCTACACAGCACTCCACCAAAGCTAAACTCTCTTAAGATTGAATTCAAGCTCGTTTTCTGGAAGATTTGAGAAGCAGTGTAACAAGAGAGCACCAAAGAGGTGCTGCTGGTCCAGGAGTACATGTGAATTCACAGCAAACACGGTTCAGACCACCAGCTGCTGCACCCTTCACTACTGATTAACAGGAGTAAATACGGACAATGAAAGAGCTCTCGGTTCTTTCAGTTCCTGATACTCCTGCAATTTCTACCATGCAGGTATTTTAGATTGCTCAGATTAAAGAGTAAGCAGTCTGTGGTAAAATAACTAATATAGCAAACAGTTTTAGATTTTTTCCCCCTTCCATCTCTTTTCTATTGCTGCTAAAACTTGCAAAGACAGGAATGTCTTCAGTGTGCACTTTCTAGGAACACAATGGAACCAGCATCACAAGACCAGTTAATCTCTCAAACAGGTCATCCATTCAACTCCACCAACACTTGATAACAGAGCATTCTCCTTTAGCAAAGGATACACATCCAAGAGAAGAAACTATGCAAATTGTCACAGAATAATGCAAACCTCCTCCAGTAAGTGACCTCCTCCAGCTCAAAGAAGGAGGACAAACCTGTTCCACTGCCTGACCACCCTCATGCAGAAGGCAGCTCTCCGTGTCCACCCCAAATCCTTACCATTCCAATTTAAGTTTCTTGTGTCCTGTCCTCCCACTGGGTACCCCTGTGAAAAGCCTGGCTCCAGTCTCCTGATAATGGCCTGACAGAGGCTAGGGCTACTATGAAGCTGCTCGAGCCTTTTCTAGACTATACGAGCCCAGGCCAGGCAGAATGCAGTGACACAGGGATGAAGAAATACTGGAACTTACTGAGGGACATCATGAATCATCAGCCATTTATCTCCAACACTTTGTACCCCTGCCTGACAAATGCCAATTCAGTGGTCACTCTTTCTGTTTGAAAACCTATGAAATTTCCAGTTGAGAAGCAAATTCGTGCATTCAGAGAATGAAGGAAAGAAGTGCTTCTCTCAAGTATTTTCCCAATCATCTCCACAGTAGCTAACTGATCCACGGAGGTCAACCCTCCACGAACTACAGCTCCAGGCCAATCAGAAACTAGTGATTTCAACCGAGACCTCTACCTCATTAGAGCTATGGGCTGCACAGTGCAAGAAATCATATGATTCTAAATACACTTCTAAAAGCAATAAAGGCTAGATATGTGAACAGCAAAAGAACAGAAAGGGAGAAGAGGGAATTAAAAATCACAAGGTGACATGGTGCAGACTGTTTCCTTCTGGGAAATACATGTACTTTCCCCTTCTTAGTCTTTTATGCCTCTATCCCAACTTCATTAAAACAAATTAATGTGGGAATTATGCCAAAATGAAGTATAGTTTTTTGGTTAGAGACCTCAGCACGTATAAGACCACTAGTACACAAACCACATGGGGAGGACTCTGAGAAGGCTTTCACTGTGCCTGCAGCTTGATGCTCATCCTAACTGCAACCTGACAACCCAAGAGTCACTGAGTCAGGATGATTTTCAGATATACAGACATACATTACACATAACCGGAGAGGAAGACATCACATTTTGTTGTTAAGCAAAAGCCACAATGCTGCACATCTGCCTTTTTTTCCACAGTATTTTTCAAGCAAGTCAAAAACTGAATTCAAATTTACAAAGCTGAAGCCACATTTCCTTTCCTCAGGATGAATCCAAGACTGCTCAGTTTTAAAATAACAGAGGAAGCACTGGAGAATCTGAGGGGAGAACTGCTTCATGGTGTTTTTATTTACCTTAGACACAGTAACAAAACGTTTAATCACCAAATACTGCCACAATATCTAGGAGTTTTAAAACAACCAGAAAGAATTATACTTGCAATATATACCACTAGCTGGTAACACTGCAACTTCTACAAAAACCATACTCTACGTTTTCGCTAACTAGATAACCCTGTTATTGACAGGAACAAAACAAATCCCAGCAGAGAGAACTGCAGAAAGTTGTTACCATTTGCATTTTTCCAAAGACCTGAACAAACACAGATGTTATGCAAATACATTTCAAATCATCTAGCAAATAACTTGCAAGCTTTTAGACATGAAATAATAATTAGGATCCCAGTGGGAAAATAGCTCAATAGTCCTAAAGTGAAACACCGTATCACCGCAATTTAAATGAGATAAGGTCCTTCACTACGTACAGTAATTTTGCTATTTCTGTGTGGAGATCTGTAAAATGCCTTTTTTTTGTTGCTGTTAAAACAAAACTTAGCCACCACACACAAACATTGCTTGAACACAATTCCTCAAGTCAAAAGAGTATCACCTTGAGAAGGAAGCTGATTAAGGAATCAGATTTAACTTTCAAGCAACAGTTCTGCAACCAGTTCGACTGCAATGCAGTGTGTCCAACTCTAAAAGACCACTTACACTGGAAGTGATGGACTTCAAATAGCTGAAGCATTGTAAAAACCTCCCTTGGAGAGGAAGTTAAATTTGAACTGCAAGAATGGTGTCTTGGCAACTTAAATGTCTTCAGAAAGCTATCTCATATTAACTGAACGCAACACATGCTTCTTGCTACTGGACACCTTTCCGGGTTTTGATTGTTTTTTAAGTTTAAAGGTGACAGAGGAGTGGAGAAAAAATTCTCTCTCGCAGATCCTACTGGAAACTGGCAACTCAAAGTGAAAAACTACATGGGCGCAGCAGAGCACTGAGCACATGCACTTGGCTAGTTTTACTCCAAGGAAGCATGAACCCTTGGTTTTCAACGTGACAAAGACTCAACCGGGTCAGGTAACTCCAGCCCTCGCACAACCTTCTGGCAAGACAGAAAACAGCAAGAACATCAAAAAACACTCGAAGCAGCAGCATAACCGAGCACACCTCCTGCGCTACACACGCCACCCCTTCGCAGCTCCCGCTTCTCCCCCGCTACCCCTGCTCCCTGCGGTACCGAGCAGGAGCAAGGCAGCGGCACTGGCGGGCACCAGGCCGAGGGGAAGCCTCGGAGGGTCGCGACGGCAGCGCCCAGAGCCGGCCGGGGTTGCAGCTCCCGGTCACGGCCCGGGCCGGCCTATTCCTGCCCGGAGCCCGCAGGCCCGGCCGGGGCCCCTCGCTCCCCCCGGGGCCGCCCGCCCGCC
>WBMV01002290.1:0-28651 GCA_013396655.1 Campylorhamphus procurvoides | reverse complement strand
TTGTGTCCATGTGGGATAGGGATGGACCCTGTGGGACGGGATTGTGTCCATGTGGGATGGGGATGGACCCTGTGGGATGGGGTTGTGTCCATGTGGGATAGGGATGGACCCTGTGGGATGGGGTTGTGTCCATGTGGGACGGGGATGGACCCTGTGGGTCGGGATTGTGTCCATGTGGGACGGGGATGGACCCTGTGGGTCGGGATTGTGTCCATGTGGGACGGGACTGTGCTCCTCTGGGACAAGATTGTATCCCTGTGGGATGAGATTGTGTCCCTGTGAGACAGGGATGGGCCCTTTGGGACAGGGATGGACCCTCTGGGACAGGGTTGTATCGCTGTGGGATGGGATTGTATCCCTGTGGAACACAGATGGACCCTTTGGGACAGTGGGACAGGGTTGGATCCCTTTGGGACAGGGATGGACCCTGTGGGATGGGATGGACCCTGTGGGGGCCCTGGCAGCTTCTCCCCATCAGGACTGATTGCCACCAGCCTGAATACGGATTTTGACACCATTTGGGATCTAAATAGGAGTAGGTGACATGAATTGGAGATTTTGGAGGGGAGGAGTGGCAGTGAAACACATTGGAAAAGAAAACCCACAGTCCTTTCCCTGTGATTAGGGCTTGTTCTCAAAGTGATGACATCTTGTTTGCAACCAAGTGGAAGAATTTCTGTTGTCTTTTGGCGAGGATTTCCTTAGAAATCCAGACAGAAACAGCAGCACTGACACTCTCCATTCCAGACCTCCAATGAGGTCTGGCAATCCTATTTGGAATAGGCACCTCCCAGTCTGCTACAGACTTCTACTTTTTATGGGCAGCATCTGATAACCTGCCCTTATGTGGAGAATCAAGTTTGACATCCTCCATCCTCCAGGCTCCTCAAACCCTAGGACAGTAACCTATTTCTATACCTGTATGGTATATGGAAAATAACAGGTTTTCCTGCTTAACTTCTGTATTCCACAATAGGAGAGAAATGTGTCACGGAATCATGCACCAGTGAGGAAAATAAATGAGGGCTATCCTGAATAAGGCCATTTGGAACTCGGGAGGTTCACCAATTCAATCACCCTTCTTGTTATTTACACAGCAAGTGAAGAAGGGTTTGCTGCTGCTTTGGTCCTTCACTGATTCCATATACTCTGTTCACTGTATAGGTCTAAACACTTAAATGCAAATACCTTTCTCAGTCACAAAAGAGAACACACCACAAACTCTACAATTTAATCAAGTGGACCAGAAGTCTTCCAATCTGATCATGGCAGTGTTTATCTGAAACCTCAAAGTATGGAAGGTGGGGAGCCACAAGTAAAGGCAGCTTTGAAAGGGAGCATGGCTGCTGCTCCTCAAATTCCCAACAGGGAATAATGCTCCTACCTCTTCTACCAGACCCAGCAGGATGCTGGGAGAGCCCCTCAAAGGGCACCCTCAACCCTCAGCTGAAGAGGCCCTGGGGGGAGGTTGGACACGACCCTAAGAGTAAAACCCCTTTTCTGTACTCAGCACTATAGCTCTCTGCTAGACCCCTGCAAAGACTTATGCCTTCCTTTCCTAACTGGAAAAACAGGGATTATTCAACTTCCTGATGCAAGGATATCACTATTGAGCATTCCTCATCGTTGTGGCAACAACCAAATCTCTCAAGCACCTTTGAATGAGAGCCACAGGATCTGATTTTTGGGTGCACCAAGAGACTTCAGCTCCCACTGAAACGCACAGACCTCAACTGCACCATCATCTTTAATAAAAAAGTCAAGAGATGATCTGCTGCTCTCTGAGCTCTGGCCATCACGTCTCTTGAGTTTCTCACGGGGTATCCATGGAAAAAGGGAAGTCACTTTTTCTCGACGCAGTAGTCACAGTAGCATAGAGATGGATGTGAACTGTGAAGCCTCCTGCTATCTGGAAAAGGATAAACAATTCAGCTGAGAGTCCAGGGGACATCTGCTGCTGTGCCCCGCCTGCTGTCTGCCCCAAAAGCTGTGGCACCTTGATGGGAAGGTGCACATCCACCTCTCCAAACTGAATGTTGGCACTGTCAAAAAGCACTTCAAACCTCTCAGTGCTGCAGTAGGGCAGGCACTGCCCCTGGTCCGGGGCCACACTGAAACCTTGAACAGATGAAAATAAAGCAGCTGAGATAAACAACCAACATGAAATGTGTCACAAGCATGTTGAGGTCATACAGGTGTCCTGGCTGACAGCTCTGGGAAAGACCATTCTGCATCTCTGGAGAAGCTGATGCTCTTCTCCCCTTGTCACCCACCACTCGAGGAGAGAGGGCTTTCACAGCCAGCATCAGAGGTACACCTTGGATGGTAAACTCAGAACAGATTAGCTGAGCACCTCCACCAGTTCCTTCATCAGGCACCTCAGGGAAGGTTACACAGAGCTCTCCAAAGGAGAATTTCTATTTAAAGTTCTCCCATGCTGTGCTGTTCCCTTAGACTTAGAGGAGACACACCTGAGCATCCCTTAGACAGAGGGAGCTAGTGTTTGATGAAAGCACAGCCTTGCCTCAAGGCCTCTTGTGGAAGCCCACGGGAAGCCTCTCCAGCACTGGTTACCTGTTCCATGCAGGACATGTTTGTTGATCCGGAAGGACACTGGGAACAGCCCAGTGTTGGTGATGTTCACAGTGCGCCTCTCAACGTTACCCTTAATGACACTGCCCATGTTCAGGATGTACGCAGGCAGCTCAACCCTGGAAGGAGGAGTAAAGACAGTCCTTAGTCCTTAAACCACAGCCTGGATACATGTCCAAATAGATGGAAGATGCAAAATAAAATGGATAATTCTGTATTCACTGCTGTAAAAACTCAACTCAAGCCCATGAAACCCAAGGCCTGACTGCTTGGCAATGACTTCAGGAAGTCATAGGGAGTGCAGGGCCTAGGTTTTATCAGCTACCAGTGGTACCTGAAAATAAAATTAGTTTAAAATGGACACTGGCTGCAGCTCCTCTGTTATGAAAAGCCAGTGTAGGTAAGTCCACTGAGCCTTCACTGGTCTCAATGAAACTGCTTCGCCTGGTGTAGGGCTCAACCCTGAAATTGCTTCAGGCCCTTGGAATAAAATTTACCTCCACAGTAAATCTTCACTGCTCTGCAACCAGAATCGCCCCCAAAGCAGCACTAATAAATGTAATCAACAATGGTAAAGTTCATGGGAAGGTCCTTTCCCAGAGCAGTCCCACTCTGGAAAGCACATGAATGATCTGTTTTGCAGAGCATCTTCCTGAATTGGAGCCTTCTGTGTCTGTGCTGCCTCTTGAAGGAGCAAGGGGGAGCTCCCTAGGTAAGCCCTGACACCTCCCCAACATCCAAGTCATCTGATGAGGGTTTTCAAGGGTTTGGTGACCTGTGTGAATCCCTGCTCCTTTTGCTCAGTGTGCTCTGTTAGTTGGAACCAGCACAGCAGCTTGGAGTTGTCAGCAGGGACTGTGTCTGGGCTGCCTGGAAAGGCTTGATAGTCTGTACTGGGCCCCCTCAGCTTTAAGAACAGAACCTGTGGGGATCTGAGCAGCTCCAAAGCTCAGCACGGTGCTGGGGAAGGGAGGACATTCAGCTGCTCACAGGGAGCAGGTCACAGCCTTGGGACTGGACCCTTTGTGAAGTCCCTGGCTACTCAGCTCTGCAGACACAAAGAGCTGTCAGGAGCAGGGAGCACTTCTGGGTGTTACCCTCGGGGCACCTGGAGATAGGAGACAGCAGTCCCTACTCACTCAACAAGCTTCTGACGAATAGACCTGTCAAAGACCCTGTCCTCCAGGGGATGGGAGGTTACAGTTCTCTGCAGCTCCAGAGCATGTTTCTCTACCAGCATCTGCTCCATCTCCATCTGCTGCCAGGTATCGCACTGAGGAAAGAGAAGACACTGGCTGGTTGACAAGGGTTTGTCCCAAGAACTAGGCTTGTATCTGAAAGAGAATCCCAGCCTGCTCTTATTGAGAGGGGTATTGGGTCCTCCTGTCTGGCTGCTCAGTGTCTGTGACACCTCCTGCACTCTGAGCCAGGACCTTATCCCCAGGGAAGCGACTCCAGCATCTCTGCCTGCCCAGGCACTGCTACAAAAGCTGATTGGGCCAGACAGACAGACAAGTCAGGAACCTTCCAGAGCTCCAGATATTTGCCTGCCCCAAACCGTGCCAAAGCAGCTTGGACAAAACCCCTCTTGGAAAGGGAACACAGACTCTTGGAGCTGAGCCCTGCCAGCACAGTCCCAGGGTACAGTCAGGCTGCTGCTGTTAAGGTCTGTAAACCTGGCAGAGCTTGGGCTGGGAGCAACAAAGTCCCCAGCAATGACCTGCATTTCCTTCAAAGCACAATCAGCTCCATCCCTTGAGCACAGCCTTCATGATCTCTCCCTGGCGTAGCCAGGAAACTGGTGCGTCTCCAGCAGGGACCATGACCAATGGTGGGCAGCCCCTGGACCAACGCTGAGCTGACAGATGGTCATGGCCAGCTGTGGGCAGGGAGGTCCCAAGTGCTAGCAGGGCACCAGGAAGCTGCTGTGGGGTGCAAGGGGCTCAAGTGAGATGGGGAGGGTGGCAGGTGCCAAACGGGGCAGCAGCTGTTCTTACCACAATGCTAGAGTCACTGTCATCGCCATCCTTTTCTTTTCCCTCTTTCAGCATGTCCTCGTATTTTTCATATGCTGAAGGAAAAAATTATCCACAAATAGAAGCGTGGGTGCATTGCCAATCCCATTTAAGCTGGGAAGTCCCACTTCCCCAACACTGGCCTCTCCCAGAACCAAACCCCTCCAGCCATCTGTGGAAAGTGAATGCTGCTGCTCCCCTCTGAATCCTCATGTTCGCTCTCAGCCATCTGCCTCCTCATAGAGGAGCATCTCATGGCTTGAAATGTCATGCAAATCCAACCTGCCAAAAGCCCTACCAGTCTCTCTTACTGCTTTTCTGTCTAGCCATCATCTTTGCAGGTCTCTGACAGATGCTCTGGCAAGATCTGCAGGATGGTTACAGGGACAAAACCCACATGTGCTCCTCTGCTCAAGACTCAGGAAGCAACCAGAGAGGTGAGTGTTGGTCTGGCAGCCCTGCAACCTCCAACCTTCCTGAAGAGGGGTGTGTGCTGCCCTATGGGGGAAAAAAGGGAGGGAAAAGCAAGGGGACCTTCCTGGGGAGCAGGTAGGCAGTGCTCACCTTTAACATTCCGTGGCAGGTCCAAAGAGATCCTAAGGAAGACCCCCTCTCCTTTTAGGGAGATTTCTGTTGGTTCCAGGTGACCCACTTGTAACTGGAAAGTCCTGAGGAAGACTACTGGTACTCCTGGCAGGTAATAGATTTTCAGCACTTGCTCCTTGCCAGGTTCAATGTAATCCTGCAGGGGATGGGAGGGGAGAGAAGGAATGCAGCAAAGAGGGTTTGATGTGGGACGCCTCAGGTGACAGGCTGAAAGGACAGGTTCTTGTCTGGAAGAAATTCAGTGGCTGAATGGTTCCCCACTCCCATTCCCACTGCAGGGAGAAGTGGGAAAGGGCCTGCCACTTGGTCTCCTGAGCTATCACTCCAGCACACAACACAGCTGTAGCCAAAGGGAGCCCTGCCAAGCTGCCAGCACCCAGGACACTGCCACAGCAAGTCACTGCACGGGCACATGCAGAGCTGTGTCTTCAGATGCTGGCAGGAAGGGGGCATCAGAGTGTCATCCCGTGGAGGAGACAGGCATGAAATAAAGAGAAAGCAATTTGGCTTCCACTTCCTATTCCAAAGAGGGCCAAAGACAGGAACGCTGCTTAAGCTCAAAGATATGCAGGCAGGACCGAGAAGCTGGGATGGTGGGATGCTGCTAACTCCTCTCCTAGCTCTTCCAGCCCCACTCTTCCCTGGCCCCCCCACTGCCCTACAAAGCTGCTGCAGAGCAGCAAAGCTGGAGGGAGTGAGGCACTACACAGGGGCTGTGAGATTTTCTGGCAAAGGAGCTTCAACCCCAAGCAAGGAATATGTAAGTGCTGCTTAGTGCTAGCAGGGGGGAGGCAGGGACAAAGAGTAAATCCTATGCCAGCACAGCCAGGGAGTTCAGAAGTCCAGGTCCAGGGAGCAGCCAATCTGTTTGTGACTCCAGCCAGTGTCACCCACTGGCCAAGGCCACGGGGAATTCTGTTAGAAGAGCACTTGCTTGACCTTCTCTAACCCCAGCAGCAATTGCTTTCATCCCTGTCTCTCACGGCTGGGTCTGAGATGGGTTTTTTTCCCCCTTTTTCCCCTTTAACCCTCTCCTGGGCCAGGCTTAATCACTTGAGCTACTCACGGTGCTGGGCACGACCACGGGCACACCAGGCAGAGGGCAGTCCGCAGTGGCAGTGCTGGGGTCTAGCACCATGTAGGTGAAACCAATCTTCCCGGTGTTCTGCAGGATGACCTCTGTTTCGAGGACTTCATTAAACAGCTGGAGAGAGGACAGAGCAGTGGGAAGTTACTGATACAGGCCTGCTGCTGGGAATCTCCTTCCTCTTTGATGGAGTTGAAAGCAAATAGCCACAAGGCAAGAGCAGGGACTGGGGAGGAGATACAGGCACTTGACCAGGAACCTCCAGGCACAGGGCACCTCTTAGCCCTGCACAGGGAGTTCTGGCAGCACACAGAGGTGTGGTAATAACCATGTAAGGGCCAGTAATAAATGAAGCAGGAGACACAGACCCTTTTTACTCTCAGGGGTCACCAACAGCCTGGTAAAACAAAGGAGGTGGCATGGAAGCATTCCAGAGGAAAAGGCACCTGCATGCAAGTATTGGAAAGCAAATAGACAAAAAGGGAGACACACAGGGCAACACAGACATGGCCAGCACCTGGGAATATCTGTGGGCTTTTATTCTCTCCAGCCACAGTGACTGGAAGGCCACCTCCCTCCCTGGATTATTTTGTGGATTGAGCAAGAGCATTAGAGGAGAGCATCTCCTTGGAAATCTGCCTTTAGGGACAGATCAGTGGAGGGATGTCTCAGGGACATACCCCTCTGGACATCTCCACTGGGATCTTGCCTGGCCCAGGAGGCAGCGTTAGGTCCCCTGAAGAGGAGAAATTTCCAGCATTGGTGGTGTGTGCATGTGTGTGTGTGTGGTGGAGATGGCCATTAACAACTAGCTTGGATGCTGGACATATCCCTTGAAGGTTGTACTTCCAAGCCCCAAAGCCAGCAAAGGACCTGGGAAGGGGAGAGATCCCTGGGCTGGGGAGAGCAGCAACCTGCTGGCGATGGCTCCAGGATAGTAGCTCTGCCTGGAGAAGGGTGTGGTACCTGCAGCCCGCAGTCGATCTCCTGGGTGTTCAGGTGGTAGCTGAGGTCCGAAGCCTCCCCAGTCAGCTCCACCTCATAGGTTGGGCCTCCCTCCACATGGCACAGTGCCATGACATGGGCGACAATGTTGGCGTGGCCAAAGAAGGTGAAGGGCACCTGTTGGCTCTCGCCTGGCTGCAGAACACCAGACACCGGCAGGACATCGAAAACCTGGAGGAGGGGAGGAGAGATTGAGACATGGAAACGAATGCAGAAAAGCAGCTATGGATTGGAGCAAAGTACAGACATAGCTGCAGGGGCCTCTTCCTCAAACATAGCCAGAATCATCCTAATTTCATCCTGTATCCATACTACTGACCAAAGCGGGGAACATAGGGAAAATCTTCTCCGATACGCACCGATCAATGCATTAATTAATACATTACAGTTGATTGGGATGTCTCCTGGCAGCAAAAAGTCATCTCCACTGCAGAACTTGCCTTTGGAAACACTTTTACTGCCTTTAGAAAAACAGGAGACTAAGGGGTGAGAGCCTTCGGAGTCAGGGGGAGAGCTCCAGCTCAGCTCATCTGACTCCTGAGGCTTTTCCCTCTCTCTCTGATTTACATGCTGCTCTCTCAAGGTGCTACAGCAAAAGCTCCTGCAACAATTTCTGATCAGATGAGGTACAAGGAGAGCAGTGCCCTCCCTTGGTGCTGCACAGGGAGCATCCTTGGCCCTACAGCATGACCCACATGGCTTCTCCAGTGACCAGTTGCCTCAGCAATGCTTTGCAATGGCTTGTGGGGATGTGAGGAGCCACTGTGGGCAGTGCTGAGGGCCACCAGTGGGAGTGGGGGCTACAGAACTGCTTTCCACGGTGGAAACATTGAAGTAAGACAGATTCCCACTTACCTCCTCCACTCCCAAGGCAGGGTGCTCCACCTCCACAAAGAGCCCCGATCCCTTAGTTGTTGACATGCTCTGAAGCTCCACAACAGAGGATGACAGCGCCTGGAAAACAAGCACCATGGGCTGCAGTGAGGAGCTGGCTGGTCTGAGCAAGATTACTCTGCTGGAGGTTCCACCACCTCACCACACCAGAAGCAGCTGAAGTGGGACCTGGGCACAAATCAGGGTATGTCCATGTTATCAGTTGAGTGCTGTTATCAGTCCAAGCCTTCCTACAGGGCACCATCTGTACTTCCTACATGAAGTTTACACAAGACAACTGGATGTCTCCAACACTCAGGCAGAGGGACTTGGAACTACACAATCTATGAAAGACTCTTCCAAGCAAAGCCAAGGTCCCTTCGAAGCCAAACCATTCCAGGATTCTAGGATAGCCCTGGTTTACTTGTGTGTACACGGCAGCAACCAGGAAATAAAGATGATTTCATGCTTCTACCTGAGAACATTCAGCCACACTATTTGCATCTTATGGGTATCATTTCTCCTGATTCAGAAAAAACATGCAGAGTCAAAATGACCAATATTTGTGAGCAGGTACAACCCCTCTTCTTGAACTTAATGCCAAGACTGGCACTTTCACAAACTTCCAAGCTTCCTTACATCCTTTTTTACTGCCCCACGAGCAGCCTCTGTTCCACATGATACAGAGCAAGGAGCCAGTTCCCACTCCAAAGCACCAAAATCCACCAGGCAGGTCAGCAGACCAAAGGTCGTTTTCCATGCTAGGAGGAAGAAGCAGCCACTTTGCAAAGCCTTGCTTTATAAAAGACAGCTCTGAGGGCATCACTGTAGTACTGGCTCTTGGATGAACACAGAGATGTGAAAATGAGTGGTTCTAGCTGGGTTGGAAAGGGGGAAATGGAAATCAGGACTCAGCATGGCTTGATACAGGAAGGAAATTGGAAGCCTTCTCATCATGATGCAGATAAAAAGCTCATTTTACACTGTAAAGAAAATAAGCCAAAAAAATTCCAAAGTCAGCATAGGTCTGTAGGATTGGAGGGGGCTTCTGTGAGAAAAACTATCCAGTTTCTCCCTCCTCCATGTCTAGCCACTGGCCCTGCTGCCCAGCCCACTCTCAGGACACAGAAGAGCAGGGCAGCAAAAAGGGAGGTCAGCACGAGCACAGCTTTTCAGTGGCAGGCTGGGGGAGGCAACACAAGCGGTAGGTGCACAAGAAAATCTACCTCTGATTCCAGGGAATCCTCTGGCTGCTGGGCAGGATCCTGCACTGCCCCCAGGGAGGCCTCTGAACCTTCTGGCTCTTGTAAAGGATCCTGCGCTGCTTCCAGGGCTTGAGTTGGGTCCTCCACACTTTCAGTGCTGAAACGACTCTTGGACAACACTGAGTACTCCAAAGAGTCTCTCTCCTCCATCGGTAGTATGGGTTTCAATTTTGGTGGTAAAGATGTAAACCTGGAAAATAACATTTCAGTTCCCAAGAGGTTGTCTCCTCTGAGCCAGGTCCCAGTTCCCTAAACAAAACTGTTTCTGGATGAGCTCTATTCTTTGTAACTGCAGCACTTCAATGCCCAGTGGTTAACTTGGCTTGGTTTCCTGGGGCATTATGGAAAAACCATTTGCTCTGTAATGAAAGCTGCCCAGACCCAACTTCTGCTCTCTGCAGAGGTCACAGCAGGAGGAACTGCCAGAAAGGTGTTTGTAGATGTGCCCCAGCATGACTGCAGGATTGCACTTGGGCTTGGAAAGCACAGCCCAGACCTGCTGCCCAGGGATGTTCAGACATCCCTGTGATCCCACCAACAGCCCCAGCAGAACCTGCTGATTGCTGCCAAACATCAAAGAGCTGTTTAGTGAAGGTGATGTGTGGTTTACCAGGTGAAAACTCCCTTCACCAAGGTGCTCTTTGCCTCAGGCCATAGACATTTGACCAGGCAGCTTTTGCCACCAGCTTTTCCTTGCAGGGAAAACCAGTATGAGTGCCATAGGAAAGCAGCAGGAAGAGACTGGGACAGCAGCACTGCACTCTGGTGGCAGCACCTGTGTAGGTTCTTCAGAGGAAAGACAACAAATTGGGTTGGCAGGGAAGGAAAAGAGGTCACATTATAGATCTGCTTGTTCAAGTGCCTAAGCATGGCTTTGTAGCTCCCGAAATAGAGTAGGACTCCAGGTTACTGCTATGCAAAAAGTGTTGGGAGTGTCTTACAGCCCCAGCTTGGCTGGAGCACTTTGTTTCCAGCCCAGTGTCAAACTGGCAGAGATTCCCTGTGAATCCAGCCTGACCATGGCTGGTTGTTACTTCCACAAGAAAATCTCAAAAGCAGTTGGTCAGATACCAGGCAAACAGCCTGGGTCTTTGCAAAGTACAAACAGGACACCAGGAAGAAGAGCTTCAAGGAGAGGGAAAGGTGCACATACCTTATTGTGTTCACCTGGCTGTCTGTCTGGAATGACCAGCAGTAGTGGACAGGAATTGGGCTGCAGTTGGTCATCTCCACATAACGCACTTTTTCCGTGTTATTCATGATGCAGCCAAAGTCCAGGGCCTTGGTCTCGATATGGAGATTCGGGAAGTAAACTTCTCCCCGAATGGAGATCTGCTCCTCATGAGGATGCTCTACGAACCCCATGTTCAGTATTGTCTCTGCTACCCAGCTGTTCAAATCCTTTTTATAACCTGGGTTAAATTGGATGAACACATTAAGTTCCTTCCCTGCCTCCAGTATCACGGGCTGCAAAGAAATGAAGAATATTAATCATCACCCAATGTGATGAAGTCCCAAGGTCTGACAGCATGAAATGGTAAAGATTCAAAGTGTGACTCCAGCAAATGCTTCTCAGTTTTCCCTTCATTTCTTTTCAGTGAGGGTCTGAATGACCACATTCTGGTCTGAGATTCTCTCAGGCTTATGTCTCTGTGCTCAGCAGCAGTACAAGGGGATGGCTGCTGGAGAGCTGAGATGCTTTCCAAGAGACACCTTTACTGCATGGGTTGCCCAGACCTAGTTGCCTGCTCCTTGTGTCTTAGAGCCACAATGGGTCTTCCCAATTCAGATAAGATTTTGCTTCCTTCAGCAGCTCTGCTGATTCAGTTCAGGCCAGTGCACTGCTGACTCTACAGAATAAACTTCTCAACTTGAGGACTGGCAAACAGAAGGGCACCACCACATCCCTCCCTCTTCAAACCCCACTGGCAGGAGGGTCCTTGGCTGCTCACCTGGCCATCTGCAGGGAGGGGCTGCTGGTCCACATCACAGAGGAGGAATGGCTGCTTCAAGTCCAGCACAATGCTGAGTGGCAGGGAGCAGGCGTTTTTAAAAGACAGAGGCTTGTACTGCAGAGTCAGGACATCAGTGGGTCGCTACAGAAACAGGACACAAGACAAAACAACCTCAAATGGCCACAGATCCCCTTCCAATGCATTTCCCAGTTTTCAAGGCCAGAAGTCCATACATCTCGATTTACTCTTTCTAATAGTTTCTGCCCTTCCAGCTGTTTTAACAGCCATGCCATTAAATGCCATTATAGCATGCAATCCAGACTTACCTTTTCCACGCGGAAAGGAATTGCTCTGGAAGATATTTCAACAACAGGAAAGATGAACTCACAGGTGACATCCACTTGCATTATTTTTCTCTTTGTTTTCTCTCTCCCCACGAGGGCATGACACAGCAGCCTCTCCTTCACCTCCTGCATGCAAGAGTCACTGTCACCACTGGGTGCTGGCATGGCATCCAGCAAACACCCCAAGCTGGCTCACCACCCATGGGCCCTATTCCTGCCACAGAGTTACAGTCACTGCTCTCCTTAAAAGCCCATTTTCTTTCTGTGCTGCAGCCTAATTATTCTGCACTCAAATATCTGTAACACTGCACCCCAAGAGCCACAAAAGGCACTCATGAGTCATGTGCTGCCTACAATTGTAGTAATCATGGCCCCAAATTATTATTGCTTTGATTTGTGCTACTGCTAAGCATAGTGCTTATAGAAAGCTGTAGGAACTGGTTAAAAAAAAGGTAACTATATTAAGGAAACTGGTGATAGAAGGGCTAATCAGCAGGAGCTTCATACAGACTTTTTCCACATTCATTTAAATATCTGGAGCCAGGTGCACACCAGGGTTAACTGGCAGCTTCTCTGCAGAGTTGCATTTCCACAGAGAGGAGAACAGCCCAAGTCCCTGCTAAAATCTCCCCCTCTAAGCTGATTTCCAAGGGTGCCACAAGACTTGGCTGCCCTTGTGACACTAGGGCTGGCTGAGAGACTGGGACATGGTGATAGAAAGATTGATAAAAGTCAGGCTGTCAACTATAATTATCTCTGTGAACAGTTTCCCATGTGGATGGACATCACACTGATCATTAGAGCTGACACACTGTGTTTGTTTTCCTTCTCCAGGACTGAGGGTTAGACCAGCCTTCTGCCCATGTTCGTCTGCAGAGGAAAAGCGATGCTGCTCCCAGACACTCCCTCCCTTCACAGGGTTTTTGTTTTACTCCTTTTCCCCCAGTGCACTTGGCACTTGTTTCATTTACTTTCTGCTTGGGCTCTTAGTCTGAGCAACTTATTTTCTCTGCTCTTCCTTTCTGCCTCAGCACGTGGCTCTGGTAACCTCCTGTTTGCCCCGAAGGAGCAATACTTCCTTCAGCCCATATTTTGGGATCAGTAAGTTGGGCTTTGGTAACTACAGAAATGCAAAAAAGCCTTAGCAACTGATGGTGGCCAGCCAGGAAAGCAACTGGTGCTGCCATGGAAACTTGTGGCCTTAAAACAGTTTCTTGAAAGGCACTTGCTCCTTTTCCCAGGCAAATGTCAAAGGGGCTAAGGAAGAAGCCCCAGGGGAGGGGATCTGATGGGGAAGGCTCAGCCCTTAGTAGGGACCTCACCTGAGGAGTGCTGGAGAAACCTTCCAGCACCATGTCCATAGTCTGGCCTGGCATCAGTTTCATCTGTGGTGGTTGCAGCTTAAACACAGGAGTGATAGGTCTGAGGGTCTCAGAAGGTTTTTTACCCTTGGTGGTACCAAGGGCACGACGCTGCTGAGAGATGCTGAAACCTTCTGTGGTCCAATACAGGTGATGGATGCGTCGTCCTTTGTTTGTCAGTTTGAACTGGTAACAGCAGGGAGTGAGGCTAGAAGAGAAGCAGAGAAAATGTCATGGGAGCAGCTGAATCCCTGCAGTCATCCAGCTTCAGCAACCTGACAGCGTTCCCTGACTGCACACTCAGCACTAAAACCTCCACCAAAAAGGCCACCTGACCTCAAAGCTTCAGCCACACCCATGCCTTGGCTGCCCTGAAGTTCATCACCACCCATTTTCCATTTCTAAAGGAATCTCTTTGGCTTCAGGGAAACAGAGCTGGGACCTTGTGCACTGAAGAAGATCTAGCCTGAAGGACTACAGCAAGACTGCTCCTTGCTGAGCCCATGGGAGAAGTGGGAGCTGAGAGAGTCCTACCTGAAGTGAGGATTAAAGCTGAACTGTGGAGCGAATGGTTTGTCAGTGACAATTGTGGTGCCAACGCCCACAGCCTGGACAGGGATGACGTTTGTATGGCTGTTCTCAATGAACAGCTTCACCTCGTCCTCAGATTTCCCTGTGTCATCCAGGTTTGCTATGACACTCAGAGACACCTCAGTCTTGGGGGGGATCACTCCTTTGCTGGGTTCAGTCCTCCAGCGTGAGCGTGTGCCAGCCTGTAAGAGAAACCAAACACAGACTTAGGATGGAAACCATGGACCCTGGTCTACTGTGGTGTTCAAGAAATGGAAGGGCTAAAGAATTTGGGGTAAAACCCATAAAGGTTTAATTTCCCTAAATCTAAGCTACAGTGTCTGGCAGCAGCAACTTTTCAAGAGCTTAGACAACCTGTATTTTACCCTCGTTTGACAGATTCACTTCCTTAACCCAGTTTTGCTCAACCCAAGGGTTGTTCCTCCTCAGGAGAAGGTTATTCTTCCATCCAGTCTCTCTTAGGAGTCTGTGCCAAGGGAAGCTACTTTCTCTCTCCTGGCTTCCTGACAAGGGAGCTGGGTTTGCACAAGGGCTCAAGGCCAGAGGAAACCAGGACTGCTCAAATCCCACCACAGCAACCGCACAGCTGGAGGATGTTGCTGAGAGCCCAAAAGATAACTCTGCAAAACTGGTTGAGCAAAACCCCAATATTAAAATCTTCTTTCCCAAGAGGCTTCTCTTGACCTCAGAGCTCCAAAAACCTGACCTGAACAGCTACATATATTCCACAAAATAAAGAGAGTACTTGCAAAAATGATCCAGACTCATTTCTGCTCCAACCTCTCTGCAAACTATGTCACTGACGGGTTGCCCCAGCTAAAACCAGCCAGGCTCCTCCATGCATATGCATGGAAATACTGCATATAAAAACCAAGTCACAGGCTATTACTGAGCAGTCATTTTCAGTGGAAGACAGCCCCACAGATCCTTACCATCTCTGCCCAGAAGACTGCAGGGATGACACTCTGATTGGAGAGCTGTAGAGTTTGGGAAATATCTTCTAGGACCTGGATAGTGCCAAGGTTTATCTCATTTGGATATATGTAAACAACAGGTCCCTGTCCAGTGCTCTCTAAATGGATGTTCTGTTCCAAGGAAAAGGTATGAAAGATCAAAAAAAGACACAGCAAGGAAAGTTTGAAAAGCTTAGATGGCTCTAGGGGCGCTCCTAGACAGGGGATAATAATGGCTGTTTGAAGTTTTCGGTCCTGTAGACTGAAATAGAAGGCCTGGAACAAGTGTGGGCTCTGCAATGATCCCATCTGAAAGCCATAAGCTCCCATTATCAGGAAACAAAGAAATGCTGTTTCCCATTCTTGCGTCTTCCCAACTCCTCTACGCTATCTCTCCTTCCTCTACATCATCCTGCTCCTTTCACTGCTCCATCTTGCCCCAAATCACTCTCCCAGCTTCTGCTGCTGCACAGCCATTATTGGACACTAAGTTCTTTAACGTTCCCAAAGCTACACCTGTGAAACCAGCACTGAACCCTCTTTTAGGAGGCTTTAGTCCAGGAATGCTTTGCCTCATCCATTTCCAAGCTTAGTGAAATAAACAACCAAAGTCTCTGTGCTGCAGATGCAAGCAGTGTGGAAACTCATGTCTCTGGCTGGGGATTTTGAGGAAGGGATATGATGGATATTACCCAGACATGAAGGACCTGACTTTCAGCAAAGCTTCAGTCCAGCTCTGCACAAACAGCCCTTCAGTGTGGCCTTGTATGCAGCGCTTGCTTTAGCAGGATTCAGGGATGCCCCTGTGTGCTCCTGAACAACAGTTCTAATGAAGCAGCACTTGTGTTCATCTGATAACTCAGCAGAGTGTGAGACCCAGGGATTAGTCTGGGGTTCAGACTGGGGTTGTTATCCCATGTCCCATATCAGTAACTATATGCTGGGTCAGGCACTGAGATTACCACCTATGAGAGTTCCATACTTTGTCTTTTCTAGGCATAAGCTGCTACTTATGCCACCTATCCCATCTTTCCTTGTCCACACTAGCCATCCATCACAAGTTCCTGTTTTTCCTGGAAGAATCCCTGTATATTTTACACCCCATCAGGATGAGTCACACAAAGGCACACATCCCTCCTCACACTCACCAGTGGGGATTCTTCATTCCCAAACACAGCGACATCAGCAATGATGTCATGCTCTCCCAACAACTGGGCTTCAAGTATAAATGGGATCTCCACTGAGCTGTGAGCCTTGATAATCCCACATGGTGCAGGGCTGGAGTACCACACAGCAGCATCCTTCCTGTCTTCCTAGAAGGGACAGAATCAAATCCAGCTTCAGAGGGACCTCTGAGGAAACTTGAAAGTCTCTAACATCTACCACAACAGCAACTCACACACACTTTTAAAAATCCCCAGGAGAAAGAAGAAAGGCACAAAACAAGATGAAAGGCTTGCAGGGGCTTAGCATCCTCAGGGAGTCCAAAAGCTGCTGCATCCACAGACACCCATTCCTGTGCTGGCAGCCTCCTTGCAGCAGCTTTTCTAGACCCTCTAAGATCTCCTACATGAAAACACCCCAGAAACTAGAATATAAACTGATTCCCTAAGAGGTTGGACTGCCTCCTAAAGTTTGTATTCAAGTAGGTTCCTGTTTTCAGCAAACCTTTAGGTTTCAATAGAAACCAGCAAGGTCTTATCCAACCCCCTTTCCCCTCCTAATAAAGAACTCAATAACATTTGAGAGGAGGAGGCAGATGCAGTGCCAAACCTGAGGAAGAACCCCGTAGCAGCCCGGAAAGTCACTGTCATTCACAAGGGTCAGCATCTTCTGATAAGGGACCTTTAGACAGCACCGTCCGAATGTCATGATGGGGTTGAGCACTCGCAGTGGAGGAACGACACATCTGGGCAAAGAGATGACCCCAAGGGAATTAGAGATACTGAAAGGACGGAGAACTGTCACCCCCAATGGACACAAAATGGAGCATAACACATTTGTCACATCAAACAGACATATAATAAACAGGGCCATGCCTGGCCAGGGGGAGGGGTGCTTCTCACCACAGGCTGCTTTCCAAGCACTGCTGCTCTCATATCTAGCTGGGTAGAACCAGCTCATTAAGCAATGCTTTTCCTTTGGAGCTGCAGCCAGCAAACCCTGTGCAAGGCAATGTGCTGGTGGTGGGTGCACCAGCAAAGAGGAGCAGCTGTAAGGAAAGTGCTGGTACCTGGCTGTGAGAGGCAGTGCTGACATCTTCTTGCCAACACCATCCACATCCACCACCAGCTCCATTTTATATCGTCCCACGGTGTTGGAACACAGGGTGACCTGGTAGAGGAGAAGAGCAGCAAATCCTTCCTGCTAAAGCCCTCACACACATCAATAAAGCTGCAGCCCCATCTGCTGAATTGTCTGTGGCCAGACTCTTCCCATACCTGGATATCCTGGAACTCATGGGAGCAGATGGTCCCTTTGCAGGGCTTTATGGTAAATTCCTTTGGTTCCATGAGACCTTGAGTTCTCTTTCTCCAGGATGGGTGAGCATCACTGGATATCTGAACAAAGCTGGTAGTGCTGGGCTCTCCCAAGCCATCCTCAGGAATGCGGAGGTTGAAGGGCATGGGCATCAGGGAGGTGCTAGTCAGGCGACAGGACAAGGTGCGAGGAAAGCCTGGGAAAACAACACAAGTAGCCATGAAGGCACCAGTTATCTCGTGATTCCTGATGTGAATATCCTGGTAGGATAAAACTGTGCTTGGAGTTTAGCTCTTTGTTATCTGAACTACAGCTCATTGAGCAGCTCAGGGAGGAACTAATATTTACTTAGTTCCCTTTGATGCTGCTCCCAGATTGCTGCCTTGGAAATGCCCACTCTAAGCCCTGCTGAACATCACAAGTCCCTCTAATGGGGAGGAGCTCTCTCACCTACCCCAAATCAGTTATTTCTCTCTGGTGGGTGTGCACCCAGACTGACCATTTACTCTGAAAATTAAGTCTGTAAAACTCCCTGTTAACTCCATCAATACTCCCACTGTTTTCAAGGTATAAAAACAGTGAGTTGTCATCAAGGAAAAGCTACAGTAAAAGAAAGAGGATGGAACTGGGAACTAGAAGTTGATGCAAAGCGCCCTAAGGCAGTTTCTCTAGGCAGGACCCTTAAGGTATCTCCTGGTCTGGGGCAACCAGAGTGAGCTTGTAGACAACTCACAGCCCATTTCACTGGAGGCAAACCTGAGGCTTGCTTTGAGAACAGCAGTTTGGAACCACATCTCACCTTACCCAACAAATGGGGACATCACCTCCACACTGCACACTGGCTGTGATTGCTGCCCACAAGGGTTTGCACCACGTTACCTCTGAGAGTTGCTTTCCACTAACAGACAGCCAGGGACACTGCCACCCCTGGTGGGGATGTCCTGCAGAGCCACGACACCAGCCCACAGCCTGCTCTGCAAGTGGACATCTGGCTTGGCTGGCCAGCTCTGCGGGGAGGAGACATTTCCCAGAGCCTCCTTACCAAGTGTCCTTTGCATGCAAATGGGGAGGAACAACCAACTGCGGGCACAGCCAAGAACTTCTCTGTGCCCATGAACAGTGACCACTGCCCAGCTCCAGCAGTGACTCCAGAGGGAGGCAGGAGGGGCACAAAAGACAGACACAGATGTTACAATCCCAAATGAGACTGAGGTCACCAGATGCAAACAACAGTAAGCAGCACAGTTAAAGATGCAACAGCTGCCTTCAGCTGAGGAGGCCTTAGGAATGAAATTAAATTAAGCAGGATGAATCTCCTATTATGTAACCATATTCCAGTCTGGTGCCTTTCCTGTTAGTTTATTTATTCTAAAGAAAACCAAGAAGTGGCTGAGTAGTGATACTGACTTTCTACTCTTTTCGGTCCTATCTGAATTCATGATGGCAAAATGCTGGCTAAGCCACCAGTGGCCCTGGAGTTAACAGCCTTAAGGCTGCTGTGGAGGAACACAAATGAAGGATGCTCTGAGGCTCAAGTGCTCCATTTCAGCAATACAGAGACCCCTCACACTGTGGTCCAAACCCAGGGCACACTCACCAAAGGAGATGTCACCAAAGTGGAGGGCAGGTACATTGAAATGAAAAGTTGGTACCACGACACGGCCCCTGTGAGGACAAAGGCAGAGGAGGCAATGGCTTGGTTAAAGGGAATTGCAAAGAGTTCAGGTCTCATGACCCCTTGAATGGATAAAAGCTGCAGTCAGAGCCACTGTGCGTTTCAAATCAACATGTGCTCAGCACAGGTCTCATCTGTGTGGACAGGAGGCGACCAAAGCAAAGTGGTCAGCAGCCAACAGGTTATCTGGGACAAGCCCTCATGCTGCTGTGGTTCTGAGAAGTGAGCTTTGCCTCTCCCATCATCATTTTTTAGTTTTTTCCCCCACCTCTCCCCTCTGCTTGCAAAGGATTATCTTTTGCAATGGCACCAGCCCATGGGATGATGCCAAGTACTTGGGGCAGTCCCTGCTGCAGAGCTCCCCACTCCCCTCATCATCCCTTTCCTGGCTGTGGAAAGGAGGCACCAGAGCACTCAATGCATAAGAGCCAGGAGCACAACCTGCCCCCACACATGGGCATGAGGGATGATGTGAGGCTGCTGCTCATTTGGCATGGATTATTAACAGAGGATTTAAAAAACACGATTTCTGGTGCAGAATCGCCCAGAATGGCACATCTCCAAAGCCCTGGGGCCTTGCTGGGTGTTCAGGTGGGACATCCCAGACCATCAACTGCCCAAAGCTGATGCTATCTCACTGTCTGCCATGGGCCAAGGGAAAGAGACATCCCTGTAGGAAGGAGTCACTCCAGCTCCTGGGTACCCTGACTGGGGAGCAGGCATCCCCACACTAAGGGGATCAGAGCCAAGACTAAGCCCTCAGGCAACACCCATTTTCTCTGCTCCACCACAAAATGAGGTAGGTGGGAGAGGATTACCCTGGGACAGCGACAGATGTGCCCACCTACCTCCCAGAGCCCTCCTCACCTGATAGTCAAGGTCACAGGCTTAGGGGATTCAGTGACACTGAAGTGGAATTCTTCCTTGAACTCCCCTGGGATGGTGGTACGGAAGGAGATCTGGATGGCCTGGAGGCCGCCTGGTGCAACGATGCCCTTCTGGGGCAGGAAGGTGAAGCAGGAGCCTATGGTTGTAGTTGGAGGGATGAGGCGGAAAGGACTCTCAATAGGCCCTCTGTTAGACAGGATCGCCTGCAGCAGCAAGATATCAAAATGGAAATCCATGAGGAATCTCCTTTCCTATAGAAGGCTGAGTTGCTTTTGAACTAAACAATTAACACCTGCTGCACGGCAGAAGCCAAAGAATACAAGTTCTGCCTTTCCATGCAAAGCAGTCATAACTTCCTATCACCACAGTAATTCTGGGGTTATCCCACTGACACAGAGCAGGCCACTTTGATGTGCAGTTCACAGGAGCTGTGCAGTGTCACCAAGTTCATTCTCACCTGGCCCTAAGAGCAATGCAGATCATTGCAGTGTTACAAATTAATCACCACTGAGCTGCTGCTGCTGCTCCAGGTGTGCCCAACCCCAGCAAGGGCAGGACAGGTTTATCTTGCATTGTAGCCAAACAGTTTATTGCATGTAGAAGACACAGGAGGCAAAAATGTAGAAAGTTCCTTTGCTTCCTTCCCAGAAATGCTTTGGTCTTTCTAGAGCCAGAGATGCATCAAGGCGGAAGTGTGGTGAGGGACTGGTCAGCAGGAGAAAGCACTCCCAAGACCTTTGTGAGGGCCAGTGCTAAGCCAGGAGCCTGGATGGCTTTCCTCTGACTCCCAGGAATAAGCAGGAGGCACTTGACTGAAAACTGGTTGCAATGGATTCAAGCTCCAACGCAGCCAGTTTGTTCCAGCTGCTTTGGAATAGCTTGAGCACAAAGGTGCCTTGAGTCTGGGACAGGAACAAAAGACTCATGGCATTCAGCTTTTTCACCCAGGGTTGCTTTCATATGCCAAGGGGTCATTTTGCAGTGAGCCTCCCAGCTGACCTTCAAGGGAGGTTGCCAAAAAGCAGGGATGAGGGTTTCATGAACAACAGACACACCTTTCAGATCCCATCAAAAGGATACAGCTTCTGTGAAACCCCCCAGATTTGAGTAGTATCACAATTGCCTGACTTGCCAGAAATTCCACAGGTCCACAGGGCTCACTGCTGCCCCAGGAGCTGTCAGGATCCACCCCAACCCCTGCTGCTCACCTCATATTTGTGGACTGCTATGACAGAGACCTTCCCAATGTCCAGCTCCTCAAAGTAGAAGTGGAGTCGGGGCCCGAGCCCTTCCCCTATGAGGCACAGGGGCAGCCTGGTCTCACGGCCTGGGGACAGATTTTCATTTCAGTACAATATTTCCCTATATTAGCCTGCATTTTGCAGGCTGTCTCAATGCTATTCCCTCACTCTGACGTAGATAGGATCAGGTCTTGATTCTCCAGGAGAAGATATACATTCTTCCCTCAGGAGATTTGATATGTCCATGGAAGCTATCCTTCCTTCTATCCCTATTTGATACTGGATCTTTGTGAAATGCTAGAAATTTGTCCTTCCTCCTTCCAGGTGCACCTCAGAGAGTGCTCCTCCCAGAGGAGGAGGAGCAGACTAAAATACAGGCAGCATTCAGGACAGCTGAGAGGAGGAAAAAAAAAAGAAAAAAAAAATAGGGTCTCTCCTCCTCTTTGGTCATAGCTGGGGCTCCTGGGAGCTCTGAGCTTCTGCCATTCTGCCAAGGCCTGGGGACAGCTGGGCTGTTCCACCAGAACATGCCCTGGAGCACACTGACTGTGGCCACAGAGGGGCCTCCTTATTCTCAATCTCAAATCCACATCTGGGAGTGTGGACTGAGAATTTAGATCTCAGTAGGAATAACACCTCAGAAGTCAGTCACACTTCTTAGAGGCATCAAGAAGCAAAAGTAAACGACTCCCCCATTTCATTCTTTCCTTATTTCAACTCCTTTGGCCCCCAGGGACCATGACTGGGATGATTCCCACCCCGACAATCTGAAGGATCAGCTCTGGTCGGAAAGGGATGGATGTGTGGATGTATCTGCATCATTTAAACGACCTCCTCGAGGTTGTGTTCCAAGGGGTCAGCGGAAGAGTTAAGCTCTCCCAAGGGCTCATCAGGGTGGTTCAGAAGCAAGCTCCTCATTCTCAACACACATCATTTGCCCAGCTCTGGTTCCTCTAACTCCCAGACCAGCTCAAGGCTTGCAGGTAACTAGTCCCTGCACTGCTGGGATTGTTCTGGAATCAGTGATCCATGGTCAGGCATCCTGAGCCCTGGCCTTGCACAGGAGACCCCCTGGAAGCTGCAAGGACAGTGGGCACGTTCCTGCACTGCCCTGCTGAGCACAGAGCCTTCCCAGCAATTACACAGGGGCCCAGTGGGCTGGAAGAGCATTTGCACCTTGCCTTCACTGTGGGTGAGAGAGGCAAGAGAAAGGAGCCGTACCTGAGATGTCACAGTAGGCAGCTTGTTCATAGACTCGGGCTTCTCGGGGTTTAAAGATCACATTGATTTCTTCTGAAGAATTTGGCTGGATCTCTCCCTCCTAAAACAGATGGAGACAGCAAAACATTTACCTTCAAACATCACATTTCTTGGTTTCAGCCACAGCCCTGTAAGCCTGTTAGAGCATCAATGGTGAGCAAGGAGTGAGCAACACTTAACAACAACACTGATAAGAGTTTGGAAGATTTAGACAGGTTCCTGCCACGTGCTAGGAGCTTTCAGGGCAGAAATGCTTTGTGCTTCAAGCTCTCCCAGCCTCACCAGAAACCCAGTGTCTTCTCTCTCAGCACATCAAGCCAGCTGAGGTGTGGACCTGCCAAGTGACCTCATTTAGGGAGGAGGAGGAGAAAGAGGAGGAAGGATGGTTCTCAGCTGTCACTTACCACCGGCTCAATAGCGAAAATGCCATCAGAGAACAAGATGGGATCTTCTTGCACCTTTGCCCTCTCGCCCTGGAAGGTGCGGGAGAGAAGGGCAAGGCGCTCTCCGCGAGTGGTGTCCACTCTGCACCACTCCAGAAAATTATCCACCTTCTCCTTTTCCTGCCGATGCAGCCTGTGGCACATCCTGCAGCCACAGGGAGACAAACCCAGCAGATCACATATTCACAAATAAGCCACATATTTGCAGAGATAGAGCAGGAGCAGGAAAGCACTTGGGGAGGAGCAGTAGCAGCTCCTCAGCAAGGGGCTGACCCTGAGCCATGGAGTTCCAGCTGGATCAGAGGATCACTACTTGTTTATTGGTACAGCAGCTAGTTTTCTCCACACTTACAAACTCAGGAGATATTTTGAAAGCCAACAACCCCCTGGCTCAAAACCACTGATGAGGGAGAATCAGCCACCTCCACTGGCTTTTCCTACCACAGAGCTGCTCGGAGGATGGCTTCAACTTTCAGGACCAAAAACTCCCCCTTCCCTTCACAGCACTGGAAAGGAACCCGCATCTTATCAAAGCTGGAGCAGAAGGAACTGCAAGGAGTGTCAGAACAGCTGTGCTACCTGTGCTATGTTAAGTCCTTCTGCTCAGTGCAGCCCCAGGTAGCAGGTGCTGACACTCTCCCCAGCCTCATGGACCCTCTGTAGCCCAGGGATCTCTGGACCTCAGTGGTTTGTGCCTCCACAAACATGAATTTGTCTTCTGAGGAAATCCAGTTATTATAATCAACCCTTCCTCCCGAAAACATCATCCTCAGCTGGAGTGCAGATGGAACTAGAATGGGAAGTGCTGAGCTCCATTACCCTGAAGCCCAGGGACACATGCCCTGATGCCAGGGATGATTTAATTGTCCTAAATCAGTCAAAAGCACCAACACCCACCTGAGGCCATAGGTTAGTTTCACCCTTGAACAGTGTGTCTCACTGAAATGCATGTTTCAAACTCACCTCTGCTTCAGCCGATCCTCCTCTTCCTGAGTAGCAAAACCCTTCCACTGGAAGTGGGCTATGACATTACTCTGATTGTGGATCATCACGGTGCTGTGGTTTGACAGCGTGATGTAAGTCTTCTCAAATGTCATGGATTTCCTGTCCAGCCTGATGTGGACATCCATAGCTGATCCATGAAGGCTTGTGTGGGTATCTTCACCTGGAACAAAGCAAAGGGGAATTTTTGCTCAGCTCACTTGCTGAGAGAAGGAACAGAGCAAACCAGGTAACAGCTTTTAGCTGTATGAGCAGTTCCACAGATCAGTACATTTATCACAACCCAACTACTGTGTGTGTACAGCATGGGGATGTCCTGGACACCACCTTAAGCACCTTATTTCTGGTGTGTTTGTAGAGATTTGTCCCCAAGGCAACAGTATTTACAGCGGGATTTGTCAGATGTGGTCAGGTGGCCCACTCAGGTCACAGGAAATTCTGCGTCAAAGTCATTCAGGTGACTCTGAGGAGCCCCATTCATTCACAGCTTGCCCAGGGTCCCATGCAGGCATTCCAGGAGCTCCTGTCTGTCCTGATCCCTTGTACTGACAAGTAAGGATGCCTGGGGGCATGTGGGCAGAGAAGGGAGCCCAGAGGAACAAGTAAAGTGATGGCCCATGGCAGGAGGGGACACAGGACTTTGCTGTGTTGTGGCAGCAGTGCCCTCACTAGCTGTGGGCTTGTCATGAGGTGTCAAAACGAGACCAGTAGGGCACAGCCCACACCAATCTGCCCATTACAGTCCTGCAAGCCCATGTCATCAGCCTGGATCCTGCTGTCTGCACCTGAGCATGCCAGTCTACACTGAGGATTCCCAAACTATTCAACAACCAGAGCAAGGACATTGTCTTTGCTTTCCACCTCAGACTGAGCTGAAGAGGAGAGAGACCCTGGCTGTGAACATCAAATGAGGGAGGACTGGAATCTTGCTGGAGAACCTGCTAGCATTTCATCCTCTAGAATGGACCAAAGACTCCCTCATTTCCAGAGCTTTCAAACCTTCATTATTCCCAACCAAATACCTTCAGTACCAATCCCAGCCTTCCTGTTGCAGGTGATTGTTTCCCAGGTGAGATGCAAACAGCAAACATCAGCCATGCTCTCTCAAAATGTTATTTCTGTGGGGTGGTTCTTAATGCCAAGTGCAGCAACCCAGCTGCATCCCGAGCATTCCTTTGCAAAGGCAGAGCCTTCCCCTCACTGCACAGGGCACAGCAAGGCAGCCAGTGCAGTGCCCAGCACTCACCTGTGTCATAGTGCACTACCAGGGATGCAGAATGACCACCTGCCTGCAGAGGGTGAAATTCCACTGTCACTTGCATGGTGTCGCCAATGCCGAGAGTTCCCGTGGCCGGAATGACAGAGAAAGGGCTGCAAACACAGAGAGAGATCAGGATCCTTGGGGGAAGTTTGGGGACAATACTCCTTTTGCAGTCTGCTTCACTTCAGCTCACTTCTGCAAGGAAGGACGAAACCAACCACAGACAGCAAGATGGCACACAGGATGAGGAACAGCTACTGACTCACCTCTGAAGTAAATCCAGCACTCAGACAATCCTGCTCTCCATTCCTTTTGTTACTCTTTACCAACTCTATTGTCACCCAAAGGTGTTTTGCACAAAGAAAGAGGAGCTGCTTTACCTCTGGGTGCTGATTTGGTAACAGGCTTCCCGGTTACCAAGGTTGTGAACCAGCAGAGTCTTCTTGGTGCTGTACTTGACTGGACAGACCGAGAAGTCCAGATGGTCAGGGAAGTCCAGGAAAGCTCGGGCACCAATGGCCCGAATTGGCACAATGAACTCCTCTCTTTCAGTGATGCAGAGGAGCTGGTGGTGATAATCCTGCACAGAAAGAAACAGTCTCAGCACAGAACATTTATCCCGATCTTCACCATGGGCAAAGAGCACCCAGCAGTTCTAGATCCAGTGCAATGCCACAGAAACCCAGCTGAGCTCTGCAAAACCCAGGCCAGATGCCCTGTCCTGAATCCAGCCCTGCAGGTTCACTTTCCACTGAAGGCACTGCTGTCTTGGGACCTCCAGACTCACCTTGTTCTCCCCAGGGGTGAAGAGGATGCATAAAGTAGAACCCATGCCTGGTGCTACCTTATGGTCCGCACCACTGGGGCCAACCAACTTGAAATAAGGTGAGGTCTCCAAGGTGACTTTCACCAGCCGAGGACTCTGCAGAAAAGACAGAACAATGATCTTCCCTCTTGTGGAAACAGGTAGAAAAGACATCTGGCCATGCCCTGGTGACATCCTTCCTTAACCAAATCACAAAGCACAGCTGAAATCAGGGCAGAATCCCCAGCATGGGAAGATTTCCACCGTCTTGCAAAACAGAGGTGCTGAGACATTTCCTTCTGGATGTGCTGCAGCAGGTCGCTTGCTCTGCTGCACACCACGGAAATCTCACCTCTCGCCTCTTTCAGAACACTGTTAAACCTCTACTTTTCAGTACTTACCTTGTCCATGTTCCTCAGAACCAGTTGCATTTCATAGACCTTGTGTGGGACGTAGTTCTGAAATACCACCTCAGATGGGAAAGGCTGAAACAAGGCCTGGTCTGGGTCAACTGTTGAGAACTGGAGAGGCAAGAGAGAGCAGGGAGAGGTTCAGCTGCTGGGAAGAAGATTCGTGAATGAGAATCCTACACTGATCCCCAGTGAAGTGCAGACTCTCAATGAGTATGTCTGCCCAGCTCACACTGGGGAAACAGTAGCTCACCCACCTCTGCTCTGAGCTGATCAAAAGCTCCTGGACCACAGACCAGGTTCAAGCTGAGGAGCTCTTTTGACACTCTCTTCAAATATCACAACAAACAGTAACAAAAAGGGCAGGCAAATTCTACCTTGTCATGGGAGGTCCCACTCCTATCTTGACGCTGGACAATCCGGGGCAGATGCACCTCCCGAATGCTGGCCAGCCTCTGCTTGGTGGTGAGAGACATCTCCTTCTGGAAGGCAGAGGGAGTCAGCTGAAAGGCAAAAAAACCCAGCAAGAATCTCAGAAATGCCCTTGTTCAGAAAGGCTTTTCTTGTTCAAGCGCCACTGATGAATAATTTGTGATCACAGCCACTAGGACAGTCCTGGAAGTCACCTGCTGAAATATTTAACATCAGTAAATTAATGATATAGAGCAGAATGCACGTGGCTCTGTCCCATTAGCTTTTCTGTGGTTTGATGTCATATTTGGGGAATTCTGCTCTTTGGGAATTTGTTTCCTCTTTAGTTGCACTGGATTACGCCTATAACCTTTTAAGAGACTGGGAAGGACTTATCAGAACTCCCCCAACTCCATCCTTGCACAACACTCACAACCCACAGTGTGTGGAGATGTTATGGCTGGGTGAGTCCACAGAAAGCAGAAAAGCAGTGTTGGGCCAAGACTGAGGTGCACAGGAATGCATCCAAGGGTTATTTCTGTCATTAATTAGCACTGGTTTTCCCTCTGGCCTCACAAGCTCCTCCACAGAAGAATACAGAGAGATCTCCTGGCAGAGCCTCAGCACTGGGTCATCTCCAGTCAAGTGAGTTCCAATCAGCACCAGGGACATTTGCAGATGGGAAGGAGGAATTGCCCTGACTCCACTGGTGCTGCAGGGCTGGATCTGTGCTTCACACAGGAATGAGATAGAACAATTGGAACCTGTTCTAGCTGGGACCAGCCATGTCTCTTCAGGCAGAGTCTGAGCAGCACAGGTGAGTGTGTCAACCTGACAGAAGGAATTACTGCCCACATAAAGGGGATGGAAAGAATTATCTTTCAGGTTTACATTTAACTTGGCTGCAGTAGCACAGCCAGGCAAGTCTCTGGACTGTTCCTGAAGCAACACACAGTCCACCCCCTACTGTACCAAGACAGCCTCTGCGAACAGAAGCATGGCACAAAGAGGTGGGGAGTGGGTCTGTAGCTCCACAGTGCTGCTGGACAACAGGAGGGGCAAGGAGAGGAGGGACACAGGGTGGAGTCTCCAGCCTTAACGCAGACCCTACTTGGCCACAGGGGATACTTACAGTCACAGGCTTCTCTGCCTCTCTGACCAGCTTGGGAAAACGAGTTGTCACCACTCTGCCCTGGAATCCAGAATCCTTTCTGGAGGATGCCATGGACATGGACGGAGGAGTCGTGCCAGTGGCCGTCTCAGCTCACCTGGAGGGAGCAACAACAGAACTTTGGAAATCCAGAATTCCATTCATGGCAGACCCAAAGGACACACCGTTGTCTCCAGGCAGTGGCATCCTTCTCCACAAGTGGAGAACACAAGGCCTCTCCACCCTGATTCATCATTAGACCATACCTAAGTGGCTGAGTTAAGATTCATAGCTGTAAAACCCCAGAACAAACAGTCCCTGGGCCAAAACAGCCTTTTGCTGTGGGTGGAAATGAGCCACAAAGACACACCAGAGCCTGATGGCATTTCTCACCTTCCCCCCTTTCCATTACTTTTGGACCCCCATTATCTGGAATTATTAACCAAATCTCTATTAATATTCAAACTGTCCTTTATTACTCTTTAGAAGGTTTTTGGTGGAAACAAAAGGAAAATAAATGTTGCTTGGCTGTCTCATTTTGCAAGAGCAGCTGACCTGATGGGACTGTGCCTGGCTAAACAACCCCAGCTCCCTCAGCCACTCCTCATAAAACTTGTGAAGAGTCTGAGGACAGGTAATTTCCTTTACCTGAGGACAAGTAATTCCCACTTCTCTTTGAGGATTCACTAGGTGTAGCACCCAGTCTACCTGGCTGAACCACCGAGGCTGCTTGGAGGCTGTGGATAACCTGGGAGACCGTTACCCTAACCGTTACCCAGCCAGAGAACTGTTAACGTCAACGCAACAGTCAAACCTTGTCTCCATGCTGGTCATTTCACAGAAATCAGTGGAACCAGAAGACAATGGAGAGAACCTGGAATGGGGGCAGAACTGGATCTGTGTGTGGACAGAGCCTGGGCAGTGAGAGGACAGAGCCCAACACTTCCTCTCCTCAGCTGAAACCCACAGGAGCGTAG
>WBMV01002284.1:1589784-1631833 GCA_013396655.1 Campylorhamphus procurvoides | reverse complement strand
GCCATTTTGTGGAATGGCCACCATTGTTACCTATTACACCTTGGGAGTTGTTACAGAACAGCTCCCCTTGGCTCTTCTTTATTTGCTATTGCTTGGCCTATTGCTGGCTACCACAGGACTAGGAAGCAGCCTCACAGTACCACTGGCATGAGGTTTTGGTATCAATTCTGTGGACATTCATAAATCAGAAACATGTCTTTGGGCAAGAACCAAGGCACAGGGTGCGGCACCAATATTTGCACTCACTCACTGTCATCTTTGCTTATCTTTCTTTAGACAAGCCCCCAGTCTTTATGAAATCAGTTTATGTGTTACTAAACCTCTTGATGGCTTTCAAAAGTCTTCACTCTAGGGTTTGTCTAACTTGGAAAACAAAGTTTCCAGTTGACATGTACTGGTAACTTATCAATACCTGCATGGGTGGACACTGAGGGTGCCTTTACCACATTCAGCGTAATCCACTAGGGTAACTAGCCATTAAATATCCCACAGAAAGCAGCTAAGCAGGACCACCCACACTGGGCAGTACCAGGGCTGGCATTCACATCCCAGCAACCTCTCCCACTACCTGAAGTCCTTGGCCTTCACATAAGGGACTGCCAATCAAGTGGGGAGTTTGTCCCATCAAAATCTCCAAACTCTTGGTGGGGGGGGGGGGGAAGAAAAAAAAAACAAAAAACCCATCAAACTATTTAAGAGCTGGAGCTGTGTTTTCTTTCCTCCTTCTTGTGGGTGGGGGGAAAAAAGCAGCCTACACAAATAACACAGAACAGAAAACCTTGGGGGGATTAAAACATGATAGGCTGTATGTCAGTGGGGATTTGGACAGGCCTTGCAGGGGGAGGAATCCCTCATGGAAGGAGGAATGCCTCCCTCGCCATCTCTAAATTACCTTGGCACTTCTCTTGCTTTCCTCTTTTACCATGAGCTTTCACTTGGATGTGTGTAGAGAAAGCAGCAAACTCAAACCACTATTTTTGCAGAGGCCTTTTTCTTTCCACCCCGTCGGCAGAACAAATCTTACATAGACACAAGAAAACTATTATGCTAAGCCTGTTCCCAGGACAGGAAAAAGTCCTCTCCCATCCTCATTAACATTGTCCAAAGTATTTCAGGCTTGCAAGTGCTATAGGACAGGCTTGACAGACATGACTGTTGACCCAAAATATTAGCAAGGATTGGAAAACAACCAGCTGAAGCTTTCTGAACACGACCAACAGCGTGACTGCCAAGGAAAGCACCGGCACCCGTTACTTCATGAACCAACATGTGATTTGCAGAAACACTTACACGGCTTAAAACATCTAAATCCTGCTTTCAAAGGAGCTTAGTCACCACCAAGTGATTTTGGTATCTCAGTACATTGGGGCTGGCCCTTGGAAGTGCAACTTTCCGTGGCAATGAGTCGTTGATCATGAATTTCACAGAGGGAAATTCCTGCTATACAGCTATTGTAGGAGAGCTAAAAGTCCTGTGAAACACATCTCCTCCAGCACAACCCCTACACCTCCCCTCAGGCGCCTGGACAGAGTGAGCTGAAACAGCAGCATGAGCCTGATAAGAACTGGGAAGGTCGGAAATGTGGAGATCAGACTAAGACCTGGATAAGGGGGCAGAATGAGCACTTCAGAATGTGGGTAACCCACCGCATATGCACAAAACAATTAAACACACGAATTCTTTGCCCAGGAAGAAACCACAAAAGTCACCCGCACCCCCAGACTGAGCTTGCACACAAAATTCTCTAAAGAAATAGGATATTCACATAACACAGGGAAATAATTCAATTCAACAAACAGTCCCAGAGAATGAGATGCTTCAGGGTCCACAGTGGTTAAATAAGAGCCCAGTTTCCTTCCATTTTGTTCAAGCCATTCAACAGGAATGCAGTGTTAGACCTGACCTGGGAGACTGTTGCCCTAACAAGGAACTCACACGTTGTTTTAAGGCAACTATTTTCAAAAGGCTGTTGCCACAGTTCAAACACCAGCTCTGTGTGCAAGAGACCCATTCCTGAGCCCATACCATCTTCCACTGCCATTACAGTGCAGAGAAATTAAGTGCTGAAATCCTTTGCTGGGAATGGGAAGGGCTGCTATGCCAACATCCTAGCAAAGTTCAACATAGTTTACACCCTGGAAGAAAGGATAATGAATCTGAATCACTGCTGTAAGTAACAGAAATGCAGGAGAAATTTATGTCCCTTTCAGTAAAGTACTTAACATATTAATCCAGAGCACAGGCAGGTAAAAACAATGAGACTGAAAAGGCAAACCCAAAACATTTGGATTCTGAAGCTCTGAAAGGGAAAATGGAAAGGAAAACTGCTAAAACCCACAAATCAAGCTGCAGGCCAAATCCTTTGTCATTTAAAAGCCTTAGATCAGTGGTTGGAGTGGCATTATTTGAATTTAATGGGCACACAGTAAAGGGCTGCTTAATTAACCATTGAAAACTTGACATGACCGTTTAAAACACCCTTCAATCTGCCATTTGCTTTCACATGCATTATTAGCTAGAGCTTGCTGGAAATGCTCCACCGGGGGAAATTTTGGAGTGAGGAAAGCTCCAAAGTTTTCTCCACAAAACTTTCCATGTTAACTTAAGAAATCATGGAAAAACACCTTAAAGCAAAATATTTCATTTTTAATCAGTTCAGTAGTAATGGAAAAACCCCACACAGGTATGTTCACATATAATTATGATGCAAATCTATGTTCTGATCACTAAAACCTCAAATTTACTTTATTTTTTTCATGAGCTGGCCTCTTTGCTTGGACTGCCCAGACGGCAGCATCAAAATCCTCCTACCCTGAGCCATGTGGCAGATGTCTGGAGAAACATGCCTCTTTGTCTAATGGTTGCCTCTCATTGTGACTCATAACCCCTCTCAACAAACCCCTCTCAAAACAAGCAGGAAAAAAACAAAAGAACTCTAAGAGATGGTAACAAACAAGTTGAAACATCAATGGAAAACATCAATGTGAGTCAACCAGAATAGCTGAAGGCTTCTTTTTTTCTGTTCTCAAGAGAAAGGGCAGGTTTAAAATCATACTGATGGTCTACTCAGATAGGTTCAATGTGACCATCATGGCTTCCTAGGAAAAGTGTTATTTCCAACATGTGAAAGCATTGTCTTCATCTACAACACCATCTGAGCAGACTGGTGAACTCATTCCTGCTTACCCCTAGGATTTTATTTGGTTTTCCACTGTGAGATTGGATCATGCAGGAAAAGTCCACCAAATAATACTGTAAAAAGAGATGAACTCACACAAGGTTTTTGTCACTCATTAAAAAAAAAAAGCCTTCTGTCAAGCTAGTGGAAATTAATTAACTTTGAATACTCAAATACATAAACATCTCTGCAAAAACACTTCAGGATGAAAAAATTATTTATTGTGCCCTCCAGGGAAATGTACCTCGTCAATCCCTTGTCACTAAATCACTTGCTAACAGTTATGGTGTGAGGTAAATCTGTGTTTAACCCCGATGAGTTTAAAGACCCTGATGCCTAATGAATTCTCCTATTCTTTCTGGAGGTTACATCTGCACCCAAGCCCTCTTTTAACAACCTGGTGCTGAAAAGACCTGATGTAATTTTAGTATTTACTAAACAGGTGTCAGTAATTGTATCCAATGATGTCAGGCTGCTTGCTTGGAACCCATTTTAGGACAACTATCTGGGCTGGTACTCTGTGATTATAAAAAGGCTGTTCCCTGGGTAGCTACAGCTTCCCAGTGCTCTGAGGTAGCAAGGGCTAATGAATGCCACCATGGACAGGAGGAAGGACCAGGGATAGCTCATAATCTGATGGGGTAGTTCTGTAACACCCATTAGTCAGGTTACCTGCTGAGCTCTTGGGTTTGCAGCATGGGAGGGCTCTTGGGTCACATCACTGAGCACCCCAGCAAGTGCATAACCCTGGTGTTCCCTCCTCACTGAAACAGCCAGGAGAAATGTGCTCAGTGGAGCTGCACCACAGGAACAGAGCAAATGGGCCAATGTCTTGCTCACCTGGACCACTGAAGGTGAAAAGCCCAAGTGATATTTTACGTTAAGAGACAACATAATAGCTTGCAGTGTGGCAGAGCTTCCCTGGCATCAAGAAAAGCAAGGCCCCCTGGATATTTTCTGAGTCACCTCCTGAGTCACGCAGAGGCCGAGGGTGGCCCTGTGACCACCCTCCCAGGCAGGCTGGCACAGAGCCCTGGGCTGGGCTGCAGGTATAGGGGATACAGAGCCTCCAGAACACTGACATCTCCAACAGCCCAAGAAAGAGGTGGGCACAGCATCAATGGTCACCACAATACACCCCTTACAGCACCTACACAAACCCACGCCAGCCCACTGAGCACACTCCATGTAACACCCAGCTCAGCAGGACAGAAATCATGTCTTGAGCAGTCAGGATTCCCCTTCAGGAATGTCTTAATTTCATTGAGAAATGGTATTTGGTGTTAAAACCACCAATGGTATTATAATTGTTTAATGCTCAGTCACTCATACAGCATCGAGCTGTTGGGGCTTTCCAAAGACTTTGGCTACGTGAGACTGCTCTCTTGGCAGGACAGAAATTTGAGGGGGGGAAAAAAGAAAAGGCAGGAATGCCACATTTGGGTGAACAGTGATATTTGGTCCCCATGCAATATGAGTCCCCAGCCCATCTAGCTAAATACCCCCTTAAACTAAATAATCCTAATGAGGCTATAGAATACTTCTGATTTTAGAGAGAAAATGTCTTGTTTAACTAAATTAAATCTTTCACAGAAAAAAATTAAATAAAAAAATTCTGTAACACAAAGAAGATTTTAATTGAAAAGTTTTCCATTTCAGCCCCACACTGAAAAAAATCTGGGTTGGAGCAAAAATGTTTAGACTTTAATGTTAAATTTTCCATGGAAAAAAAAAGACATTTTCCCCAGATATGTTAATAAGCAACAAGTTGTATTTCTCACTGCTGGAGACGTGTTCATTTGACTCTATAATTTTGGGCACTAATTTAGCATTCATATACCTGGAGTTTTAATGGGAGATTGCTTATTTTCATCAGACCAGTAAAACAGCATCAAACCCCTGCCCAGGCATTTGTGCAGATATAAAATCATCCTAATTTGTTGCTTTTAATTTACGAGTTCAACTGAACATGATGCAACATTTGGACTCCAATCCAAACAAACTTGCTACTGGTTATTAGAGCTCCATGTGGACAGTCTTACTGGGCCCTAGGAAATGCTGAGTGTGGTTTAACACACTTTCCAAAGCTTGAAACATTAAATCAACACATTTCATAGCTAAGGAGCATATAAGCCTGAAAGTTTGTGTCAGCTTTTTCCAGCTCCATTGGTCGCAGCGAACGAACACCAAATATTACATCCTGCTGCAGAAAGAGAGCACTGAATCAATAAATTTGAGTTTGCTTTGTAGAACCTGGTTCCTGACAACTTTTGCAGCAATGGATGTAAAACAGTAAATGCCAGTGTTTTGTTTGCATAATAGAACATTTTCTACTCTGCAAAAACTAATTTTCCAGGTCTGGAGCCTACATGTTTTTTTAAATTTTTTCCCCTTTCAGTTTTCGTACTGGGTATTTAGCTCTTCCTCCCTTAATGGGAATTTAATAAGACCCAGCTGACAAGTGCTCAGTGAAGTGACCAAGCAGCACCTGAAGGAGATGGGATCTAACATCTATATGAAATGCCTGAGTACAATCATTGTTATTAAAAGGATAACCAAATGAATATATAATGATGGGCCACTCATTTCAAAGTGTTTCCATAGCTGTTACACATCAGGAAAAATAGGGAAGTTACCTCACTTTCTCCAATCCTAACTAACCTTATAAACTCACCAAAGAAATTAATTAGCCAATATTTCTTGAAAATTCATAACAAAGTTTCCATTTTTCCGTCAGATAATTCCTTAGTGCATTCTGGTTTTTAACTTCCTTCGAGTCTGGATCATTTTGATGTGTGAACAGACATTTTGTGTTTCCATGGGTTATTTCCACAGGTTCAAATATCTTCTGTAATTGACATTTTCCTGCTTACAAAAGCTGTCAAACTTGAAAGTAGCAGTTGATTGATAAAACATGGGTTTTGTCTGTAACTTAACTTCATTGTTGGGCCTTATTGCTCAAGCTCTGAATAACTTCTCTCTTCAACGTGATTTGCACTGAAGGGTTGGGTTTGGGGTTTTGGTTGGGGTTTTTTTAACCATCTATGCCTTAAGCTAGTTTAATAAAATAGAAAGTAGCAACTGCTTTTCCTTTTCCCCATGGGTAGGTCTCCAGCAATTTGCTTCCACTTTGGAATTACTACTCTCTAAATAAAGGAGTATAACTGGACTTTTAAAGTCAAGTCTTCCAAAGCCAACTTCATAATCATTCAGCAACATCTATTCTTTCCAATCCCAACTATAAAAGAAAAAGGGAAGAGAAAAAAATCACTGAGGAGAGCACTGACATTTGCAGCATCACAGAGGACAGAAGGAAGCTACGCAGACCATAAACAAGCAGCACAGATGGTATTTAACATTAAACTCCCCCATCACAGTTACAAAAGGACCATTTCTTCTAGTGAGGGGAAATGCACAAAAACATGATCCAGAGCTGAGTAGCGTCTTTTTGTTGGCTTTAGTGGATTCTGGGCCTTGTTTGTAATAAAGACACAAGTAGGTTGGTGTAATGCTGAAGTGAGCAGTGTGGGCAGGGACAGGGATGCCTTTGACTCTGTGCAAGCATCACCAACACAGCATTTCATGGTGGGCAACTCTACAGTTTCAACCTGAATGTCACCGATCTATAACACAGGCACTCACCAGTGCCACAAGGGCACCTCAGCCCCTCCTGCTGACCCAAGTTCTTTCTGCATTTCATACAATGGTTGGGACCTTGGAGATCACCCAGTTCCAACACCCTGCCATGGGAGGAGACACCTTCCACCAGACCAGGTTGCTCAGAGCTCCATCCAACCTGGTTGAGCACTCCCAGGAATGGGGCATCCACAACTTCTCTGGGCAACCTGTGCTAGGGCCTCAGCACACTCATAGGAAAGAATTTATTCTTAATTTCTACTCTAAACCTGCCTGCTTTCAGTTTGAATCCATTCCTCCCTGTCCTGTCACTCCAGGCCCCTGTAAATAGTCTCTCTCTGGGTTTCTTGTAGGCTCCCTTTGGGTACTGGAAGGCAGCAATTAGGTCATCCTGAAGCCTTCTCTTTTCCAGGCTGAACAATCCCAGTTCTCCCAGCCTTTCCTCATAGGAGAGGTGCTCCATCCCTCAGATCAACTTGGTGGCCTCTTTAGGCTCTAACGTGTTGATGTCCTTCCTGTGCTGGAGCCCCCAGAGCTGGATGCACTCAGCAGTGCGGGGTCTCTGCTTGCTTCCCCTGGGCAGAACCTGGATGAGGAGGTGAGTGACACAGGATTTGATAAAATCATGGTGCAAGGGAGCTCTAGAGGCTGAGCTGTGCCCAAAGAGATCACCTCCAACACCCTTCTGTCCTCCCTCACACAATCGCCTCTGCTCAGAGATGGCTCATGGCCACTCTGCCATGGTCAGTCTGTGCTCTAATTAAGCCTCACTGTAGCCAGGGCTCTTTCAATTAGAATTAAATTCAATTGTCCTGGAGAGGGATTGGCAAAACTCAATTTTTTATTTTAAGTCCCAGCCCAGATACAGTAGTTTCACATGCCTTTGGCAGAAAACTGTTCTTGCTTTCTGAAGCAGTTGTTGTTCCAGTAATGTGACTTCCTGCAGGGGCGTTTTAATTATTGTTGGTGTATCACCTAACTTAGTTATGTATTGCTTTGAAGTTGTTCTTTGTACCTGACAGCAAGAGGATGGAAAACAAACCTGACTGTTTATTCCCTTCCCCTTGCCCTGCATTGGCTTGGTACAGCCTTTGCTTTGGGTTACACAAACATGGGCCAGATGGAAAAGCAGATTCAAAGAAGTGTCCAGACAAAGCATGTGTATCTTACACGCTTGTGCTGGCAGGTGTTGTCTCCTAAACTGCCCTTATGAAGAGTCAAGCAGATGTATAGACCCCAAAATGGCAGGTCAAGCCCTGAAGACAGAAAATTGCTAAAAACTAATAAAATCACTATTCCCAGATGAAAAAAAAAGAATAAATTAAAACCCAATTAAAAAAATCACAGTTCTTGAACTGAGCACATCAGTGTTGTACTGGGCTATGGGAACTGTAGCAGTGAGGCAGAGAGGTAATATTTGCAAGCGTTTGCATGTAACTGCATGAAGTGATATCCCAGCCACTTGCAGAAGGAAGGCAAGGACTGCTTCCTCATTGGGATGCCAAGGCAGGGAGGAAGGATTCCACGCAAGCCAGATGGCAGCAGAGTATGCACAACCTACAGTGGGCTGCCAAAATGTGGCCCAGCCCATCTCCTCCTACTTAAATCCACTAGAAATACCCAGCTATCAAGGCCTGGGGGGTGACACTCAACTCAGTCTTCAAACACAATCTACCTCCTCCCCATCCAGGTAATAACTAATTAAGATCCTCATATATATATTTGAACAAGAAAACAATTTTACTTGTTTTTTAAAAAAGCAATCCAGAAAAAGAGATGGCTCCTAAAAATCACTGCACCAGCAGCCAGACAAAACATTTCAAGCCACCTGCTGAAATCACAAGCACAATGAAGCTGCCAACTGGTATATTCATTGTGGAGGAACCCTCTCTACCCATCTGGAATAAATTTCAATGGCTTTAAAGTCAGACAGGAGAGACCTTGTAGGTTCATCAACACCTCTTCACTCTCCACTGAAGGCACCAAGAGAAGGCACTACAAGAACAGCTTCTAGCAGGGTCAATTATTATTAATGGTTTTCTTCATTAACAGGGCAATTATAGTGCCATTCTGCCTCTCCCAACAAGGATGGAAGTTCTCATCTTTCAAAAGCACTCTGAGCAAGCCATGTGGAGATTTCACCACTTGTGGCTTGGAAAAGTGGAGATTAAAGACTTCTAAGACCTCTTACCTGGATTTGTTTTCTCCTCTGGGATGACTGTGACATGAATCACCACATGTGCCATTTTCCAACCCCAGGAGACCATCCTGGGGAGACCCAGTGGTCTAGAAAACTCATCCCTTATTTTAGGACTTTTGGTTCCCATGCAGTTTCCACCACCATAGCTGAGGTCCCACCCCCAGACCTTATAAATTAGATATTTAAGGCGATATTTACATTGAAACCTCAAGGACGGGTCACAACCCTATTTCAGGGCTACGTGCAGTCAAAGATTCTGTTTCTATTACAAACTGGTTTTAAAGGCTTTTTTTGGGTTTTGCCTTGAATGCTGTACCATGCTGAGGAAATACCTTAAAACAGAGAATGGTCCTGCAACACCTCACACAAGAGCTTTGTGGCTTGCACTTGCTGCTCCTGGGAAACATAAGTCCAAACACACTGCAAAAAATCCTCCAGGCAGCCCTCTGCTGCCACTTCCCAACCCTGCACACCTGGTGTTTAACATGTAGAGAGGGTTGGGTTTCTCCACAACCCAAAATGTGAAGTTCAGCAGTAAAGTTGAGCAGCACACAAACCCAGCACATCCTCCCCTCGCTGGTCCCGCTGCCTCCTTATTTGCTGGGATTTGTTTTCAGGTCCAAAGCCTTTCCAACACACTCCAGTCAACAAACCTCCTTAAGGAGGAGGACAGGAGCTAACTCCTGGTGCTGAAAGCTCTCAACTCAGATGCCACAGTTGCACCAGCTGCCCACACTCATGGCCATGACATGGAAAACCATCCTGAAATCCTAGTGCTTCAGAATCTTTGAACCCAGACAGATGTCCAGGGATGAAAGGGGAAATGAAGCTGCCCAATTCCTTTCCTGCCATGACAGAAGCATACACACAAATCAACTACTTCCTATGGCCAGCTCCACCCTCCAAAATTCTGAGAAAAAAGGGGAAAAAAAAGCTCAGCTAATGAGAATTGCAGCACTGTTCACACCACAGTAGTTAAGGTTGTATTCATTATAAATCCCCTTTTCAAGGTTTCTGTCACTCCGCCATAAAAATCATTCTGGGTTGAAATTCAGCATCCAAGCCTTCTGCCCAAGGACAATATTTTTGACAGAATTTGGAAACAATTGGTTTGGCAAAGTGCAGCTGAAGTTTTAAGGAGTGCAAGAAAGAATAGTGGTTAGTGGTGTCATATATTATTATTTTATGCTCTTATAACTTAAAAACAACTAATTTAGGTTCTGTGGTTGTTATTACTCCATAATTCCTTCTGAAATAGTTGGCCCATTCCTAATAACAAGCTCCTGCAAACTGCTAACACCTCTCTAAATAGAAAAATAATAGTATTTCTGGGCCAAACGTGGGCCTGCTGTAAGTTAGCTTAAGTGTCATTGCTACCCATTCCCATCAGCTGAGGCCTTGGCCCCAGGTGTTCAGCAAAACTCATTTTTGGTGTGTGCCTGTGTCTGGTTGGTCCCATTAGCCCTTAGCTGGGCAGCTCCCAGGAATTCAGAATGCAGAAGGTTAGGCAATGTCTTCAGGATCCAGCAGAAGGGATCCTGCTCTCATCAAAGCCTGTTGCTAAGCACAGCTTGACTTCAGCCACTGCCATCAGCACCTCCACCTAGAACGTGTAAGGGTTTCTTGGGAAGCATGGCCACACTGGGAAGCCTCCAAATCCCTAAGCTAAAGCTCACTGCAGTGAGTCACACATATTTAGCTCCTCTTGCTTTGCCTGTGGAGAACCCAGCATTTCATTTCTCCTGAGTACATCACAGCACCATCCATTTTGCTTCCCAAAGCACAGGAACTCAAGGGTGTCAGCAGTCAGAAGTCAGGTCTCTGGTGCCTTGGGAAGTCAGGCACTTGCTTTTGAACTCAGACAGCTTTTTTTTTTTTTAGTGGGATATCTAATGCTCCAAGTGGAATTTGGATATTTTCAGAGGATCATCACTGGCCAAAAGGAGGATGAAACTGGGGATATTAACCCAAGGTGCAAGAACTTCTAAAAGATACTTTTGCATTGTGGAAGTTTCTCATTCACATATCCCACCAGTGTATTTGGATTGGGATCTGAAGGTCTGCTGTGTATATAACAGAAAAAAATATTTTTAGTTCCTAGTTGGGGTTATTTGTTGCTTAGCCTGATAAAACTTACCTAGCTCTGAACCCTCAAAATTCAGCTATTCATTCTGTATATCCCTCAAGTTTAACACCCACATTTAAAATAAGCACTGCTCAGAGGAGTAGATTCAAAGATCAGCAACAGTAAAGAATAACCAAGTACTAGGTAGAGGTCACTTGGGTCCTTATCCAAAATTCACCGTATTTATGCACTTTTGCCCTGGTCTAAAATTCCCTGTCCCAACAGATGCCCTTTGACAACACATAGCTGTACATAGTGACAGGATGCTGAAGTTGGCATAAGTGCATCCTTTCAGCATGAAAAACAACAGCCAGAGATGTCTGACCCTCTCCTCGTGCCAACAGTATGAGAACTGTCAGGTGATCCCACACCTATTAATTCCTCTGTGGCCATGACAGCTGCCTCAGCTCAAAATATGGTGAGTTTACAAAGGCACTTTCCCCTCAAAGGTTGTTCATTTAGATACAAACAAGACCAATAAGGAAGCTCCAATCAATTACAATGATTAAGCAGCCTAATTTTCCTCCTGATGCTCGAAGTAGGGGGGTATGACCCCTGAGCAGGGCAGAGATGATTCCTGGGCAGTCAGAACCTCTGTCCAGGGAGGGAGGAAAGGAGCAGGAGTAGGTGTGGGGCAGAGGCATTAAGATACCCATCCCCAGTGCAGCACAAATGGGTGTTGATCACCAGGAACAAATCTATTCACCTGACAAGAGTAGTGAATTGCACAGTGTCAGATGTCAAGAGAACCTCCCAAACACTGTTTGGAAAGTCCAGTGACTGTTTATGTTGGGGTGGGGGGAAAAGTATTCATTCCCCCTTGCAATGGGTTAAGCAGCTCTTACCCCTAAGATAAGCTACTTGTACTAAAATGTCAACAACTGGCCTAATTTATTTTAGATATGGAGCAAAAGTGGCCTCTACTATTCAAGTTTCAGTGGGCAGCTCAGGGGAGGATAAAAACCAGAAGAAAAGGGATCCCTTTTCACAAAAAGGCACTATACTATCCTCTCAGTTGATGAGATTTTTCTGCCTGGGCTGCTCCATCTTCCTAAATTATATCAAACGAGCCCTCTAAGTTTTGAAAGAACAATCTGAAAGCAACATAGAAAGAAACCCTTTCCTGAGAACTGGTTAAAATTTCAGTGATAAAAATAGCAGCTTTCTGCTTTGACAGAGCAGCCATAGCTTGTTCCAGTCAAGGTGGTTTTAAAATAGTATTCCAGGTCACAGCTAGAGAAAGCCCCTCTCAGCCACCATTCCAGAACCCTGCTTGGCTTTTCCCTAATCTGTAACAACAACAGCAGGCTCCTAAAAACACACAGGAAAAAACACAAGAGCTCAATCAATCCATTACTTTCAGAATAATATTTGTAGATTCCTTACTCCCCCCTGCGATACCATCACATTTCATCATGAAAGTCACGTTAAGGTTTTCCTTGGCACCTGGATCTCTTGTGGTGAAGGGAGCAGAAACTTTGGGCTTTGCAACAGCTGTGGAGAAGGGCCTCGAATATGACATCATTTATCAGTAGTGTTTCCAGAAAAAAGGGAAACATTCCATGAAAAGATAATTTGCTTGTCTTAATAATGTAAGCAGGAATTAAAGTGGAGAAATCCCTTCTGGCAGGATTTCTGACAGTTACCTTCATTTTCATCCTTGCTGACTGCACATACCTACTTTGAAAATGAATACGGTTTCCACTTCAAAAGGCAAAAAGGGAAAAAACACAGGAAAGGAGTGTGAGAGGGAGCCTGTGATGTAAAACCTCATTCTGGGAAGCTTATCTGCTCTCAAGTCCCTACAGACAAGCACCTTGGAGACTAACAGGGAAATGTTTAAGCACATTCAGTAGGAGAACATGTCAGGATCTGGCCTAATGTACCCACACTGACCTTCCAAATAAATGTGCATTTAGGCAAAGAAGTGACGGATCCAAAACTGTACAGCATAGACACATATTAATGACTTGTTCCTAGTCAAAATAATTGGAAGCAGTTCAGGAGAAAAGGGACTGGTAACCTGTTAGCCCCCATGTTTATCATTACTGCTGCTGTTAATGGAGGGGAGGTCCCTTCTCGCAGTGGGAGAACCAAAGGTCAGAGAGGCCAGCAGGGGAAGTTTGAGCATCTGGATGAATGTCCTGCAATGAAGCAGGTCCCAGTTGGGTCTAACCATGACTACCTCTACTGCATTCATCTCCCACCCAAGTCTTATGGCAGAGTGAGACCTTACAGCCTGATCTCATACAGAGTTTTCACAGCTACCATTAAAGCCCTGCTGCCTACATGGTTTTAAATCAAACACACAATTTCCAACACTGCTTAGAATGAGAGCTGTCCACGCAATTTCTGCCCATGTCAACTAACTTGTTCATGAATGTGGTTCAAGAGGAGAGAAAAATACCTGCAAGTCCTACTCAAACCAGCATACCCCACTGCTACTGCTGAAAAGTGGTAGAGGTAGAAAACCTGTCATGCAACAGAAGCCCAGTTAAAGAAAACTGTGATATTTGCACAGTGCTTTAAATTACTTTTTAAAATCCAAGTATTTTTTGCAGACCCACATATTAACTCAGTCACTTTAGATAAGTTGGTGCAAGCTTATTCACTGAAGCTATGATAAGGTATCCATTTTTACCAGAATAATGCATTCAAAAAGTCCTTGCTTGGCCACTGAGGGATGAGACTGCCTTACCAGTTGCAAATTTTAATTAAGATAGTTTTATGTTTTGCTGGTCTCTTCAGTGCATGTTTTCAAACCTTCCGGTGCAACCACAAGGAACAGAAACCCAAATATAGAGGGACCATCAGACAGGCCTATTTATCAGGACGCTGTTCTGATTTTTTCAGACATGGAGCTTGGCTTCCTACCCAAAGCCAGGCTCCAAAACAACTTTCTGTCAGCTCCCCTGAGGTGGTGGTGGAAAAAGGAGAGTGCTTCTGACCCCAGCCCAGCAAGGATGTGCTGTGCTACCCCAAAGCTACATGGGTGCCACTGGGAAGTGAGTTGCCCTGGGGAGAGTGAAGACAGGGAGCAGAGGCACAGAGAGCTCACCATGCACACAGCTCCCAGGCAAGCTGGGAAGCTACACTGGACTATTTTAATCTCCTCTCAAAGGAGGGGCTGCAAAATCGTAGATACTTTAACAAAGACAGCTGATGTAACACAGGACTGCATTCCCCAGGTTCACCCTGAGCACCAGATACTGAGCTCAGAACACACCAGACATGTCACGGCCTGAGGAACCACAGGCAGGAGGTGGCCACTTCCATAGACAAGTGCCTGGAGTCCATGGCCCTGCCCCAGCCACAGGGGTAAAGGGATAAAGCCTCTTTCCCCAGCCCAGCTGGCTCTCCCCAGTTAAGCTGCCTTAACCAGCTCCCCAGTGAGACCCCAAAGCCCCAGCACAGTCAGGAGCATCACCACCACTCCACTCCTGCTGTGGAGCGCCCACTCCGCTTCCCTGGAGTGGAATCCCCATTGGCTCCTGCCAGGGGCTTTGGATCAGGAAGGGAGAGCAGCCCCATGTAGTTTAACACATCTACAATCCCTTGCACAGAAGCTCTTTATGTGAAATCTATGAACCACGGGCTGTTTTAAGTCTCAAACTAAATACAAGAGAGTTTTGATTGTGGTTTAAACAGAAAACCGAAGGGAACGTGTTGGAAGGGGAGTAGATCTCACCCAACAAGATCCCTATGAGTGCTGGGGATTAACACACTCGTGGTGATGCCTCCTGGATACTGACAGCTTTGTCACAAGGCTCATGGCAAGCCTGGGAAGCTTTGCAGCTTCACTGTATCATTTTAAACCTTAGGAACTCCTTATGCACTTTAAAGCCATGTCAGATAAGTCACTTCACACTGGCCTTTTATTTTTGAGAGGGCCTGATGTTAGACCAGAGTGAAGAGCATGAGGAAAAGGACAGATATACATTGGTCCTACCCCACAGGGTTCTTGGCAGCATCTCCATACAGCAATATGGCTTTATATGTTACCTGAAAAACTTCTTTCAGCTCTTTTAACCGACTCCCATATTCTCCTATATTAATGATTTCTAGCAAATCACAGATTTGCTGGTCTCCTCCCCTTTCTGAAAGGGCTGGGATTCAGCTGAAAGCTGGTCCATTGGGATATAAATTGAGGAAAGGAGTAAGCTAGTAGCACAATCATTTGGCAGCTGGCACTGGAGACAGCACTCCCCTCTAATTACAGCATCACGGAGTTCAGATTTCAGGGGGAATCCCTGCCTCAGTTCCTGCCAACTCACCTTGCAATGGAACACTGATGCCCTATCAGGAGATGCTCCAGCAGCCAAACCCTCCACAGGACTCCACATGGACCTCAGCTGACAAAGGGATGGCTTTACACAGTCGTGTAAAGGCTCCTCAAGTAACTGTGCTATCTACAACATAAACCACCATCAGCTAACATGGACTAGCTGTTCCCAGCAGAGCTGGGGTTTTACCCAGCTATTTACACTGCTCTTTGCCATAGATAAGGCATTATGATAAGAACGCAAAAGATTGTGCAAAAAAACCCCCAAACAAACAACAACACCAACCAAACAAATCTAAACAGGCAGTTTACAAACTCAAGAGGTTTCTCAGGAAGGAGCTGGGAAAAAAGGTAGTTTGGGTGTCTTAGAGGCAGGGACTGGGACTTTGAGCCTGGGTTGTGTCTCTTCCAGTTGCTTGCAGCACTCTGGGCAGTTAATTTAATGCTGGACCATTGCAGCTCATAATTCCGTGAGAAATGAGGTGAAATTAAGGAACAGCAATTAAGAAATGTTTTTTATAATAATGAAATCTCATTCTATTGACACAAAGCCATTTTACAGCAGGAATTTCAAAACTATATCCGTCCTCTGATAGCCAGGAGAGGTTCTGGGATAACCCACTGCAGACAACCTTGCTGGGCTGAGAGGAATTGCTATGATTTTTGGCTGCCTACAAGAGGAACTGTGAGGACACAAGGTTTCCTCAATCTTGCACTTCCAGGGCATTCTCACTGTACACACACTGCCCCAGAAGTGGCAATCCCAGCCCTATCAACCTCCTTGCTGTAACACTCCCAGGGATCCTAAAAAGACAGGATATTTAGCACCACCTTGGGGTTTAGCAAAATTGGAGGTAGAGAAGTGGTTACTACCATGACCTTCAAAAAAAGCCCCAAGCCTAAGTAGCCCCTTCACTCCAAGCAGTTGGTACAGCTTGATTTTTGTAAGAGGTGCTGAAAGTATCTTGCCCTGTGTATTTCAAAAATGAAAATTTAAAAAAACCCAACTAAAAGAGGGTAGCATTTCAAGTGGAACAGATACTCCTAACTCAGCCAGCTGCAGCCAGGCATACACAGAAGGAGCCCTGGAGTGGAGCTCTCCCCATCCCTCCTGGCAGAGGTCCATGACTACTGCAGGGAGCCATCTGCTCCATGGAAAGGTGTAGAGCACATTCTGCTCTCCTCTGCTTCCTCCCCACAGCAAGGAAGCAAATTGGCTCCCAAGTGCTGGCCTGATCCTTGGGAGGTGCTAGTTTGAATATTATTCCTCCTTTTGCCAGGCCTTTGCTCCTCTATCTTTGTGGTGAAGATAGGATCAGCTCTGCCTGCCCCTCGTGACACCGACAGAGATAGCATGTGCCTCCTGTCCTTTTGTTTTTGGGGGAGACATCTGGACACTGCCTGGCACAATGGAATCTCACTTTTGGTTTGAACATCTGTGAGCTGCTATTGCAGTCATCAGGTGGCATCTCTTAAAGAGAGATGGTGTTGACTTAGCAGAGTGTTCCCACCCCAAAGCAGCATCCTGATTTTAGGAAGATTTTGACATCACCCAGGGCTAAACCACCCACTGTGGTGTGGAAAGGCTCATGTTGGACTTGAAGGAGGGATGGGACTTCAGTCCCAGCTTCTCTGATCCAAGTGCTTGGCAGTGAACAGCAGCAAAGCAAACACCCTTGTTTTCACTGTTTGTGCAAAGAAAACTCTACTTTTCGGGGGTTTGTGCATTGGGTAGAGTGGATCATATTTCTGTGACTCCAATCCACCTTCCCTCCCTCCCCCCTCCCTTTTTTTCTTTTTCACAATGCCATTGGCATTTCTTTGGGGGATATTTAATTGCAGAGGGGGTCAACAGACCCTCCCCACTCTGAGCCCTGTTTGCAAGTGTCAACCCCAACTTGGAGTTCAACCCTCAGTCAGCAGAGCAGTAAAGCTGGCAGGCTTAAGTACTACAGGAATGCTAACATGGCAGATCTGAGAGAGTTAATTTGGCCAGAATGCACTCTAGTAATGTTTATGTTTTAGATAAAGTGCCTACAATGTTGCAGCTTGCCCTTCTGACCCCATTTCCTCATTCGTGTGCAGCTCAGAGAAAGTGATACTTAATTCCAAATCTTTGCTTTTATTAGCTCCCAGAGAGGGATAGGATTTCATCCCCGCCTTATCTCTGTTATAAACATCCTGTTACCATTCATATCAGGGGGATATCTTTGGGAAAATGATTAAATACTTTCCACCAGACACAGAGAGCACCCACCCCCCAGTTGGTTTTGCACAGTGCAGGGTGATTTTGCACGTGTGTGTGTTGTCAAACAGCACAAGCTTAGGTGTTCCAAAAGGGTGGAAATTTCACAAGTGTGAAAACCTGTGGGGGCTCTTCCACCATCTCCTGATATCTGTGCATTTAAGAGCACACAACTAAGTGCTGTATCTAGTTCCAGCCTCGCTCAGGCAGCTTGGCCAGAGGGGTCTAATTCTTCATTATTCTACCATTTTGGCCAAGACTGCTGCAAACCACCTCAGATTACATAATCCACAAGCAAGTATGACATCAGGGGTGGTGCTTTTCCAGCTCCGCACTGGTTTAGGATCAAACAAACTTGGGCACATTCTTGCAGTAGGATTAACAATCTTTACTGTGTATCCCTAGAGTAATTTTTTCATTTCAGCAAACAATTTGCTGAAGCGTTGCATGCTCAAAGACACCTTTCTCACACCCCTCAGGTTATCAGGTCACTCTCCAATAGCACCTTTTAAGCCAAGGCACATATTCACAAACTTGGGACACAAAAGGGACCGATGACAAAAGTCTGTCTAGGCTGTCCAGCAACATATGGAGGTGGTACTTCTAGAAGCATCTCTACCTCTAATCTCTGCATCTCAAAGGATTCACAAATCAAGAAAACATTTGCCGTGGAACTACAGAATGGCTTGGGTTGGATATGACCATAAAGATCACCCAGTTCCACCCCCTGCCAGGGGCAGGGACACCTCACACTAGACCCTCCAGTTTCTTCATACAAGTGATCTGGGCCAAGACCATAAAAACCCACATGTCAAACATTAAACTCAGTTTAATTACGATATTTCCAGTGTCACAAAGGGCACCTGGGAAGCCAGTTCTCCATGATGTTTCACCAGAGCCAAGTCCCAAATTATGCTTTTTTTGATCTAGAGAATAGATATGTTACTCAGCTAAAGCCCTGGATTTCCAAATGTGCTCAGCAGGCAGCAGTGCTCCTCGATGTGGAGCCATGGCTCAGCTCCACAGCCCCCAACAGGCATCTGCAAACACTTCCATATGGCAGAGAGTGCCTGGAGTTGGGGCTCAACCCAACTCCCCACCAAAGCACATCCAAACTCTGCCAACAAATCTAAGCCTGGCTCTATGTGACTTCTACAAGTTGGCCTTGTCAGACTAAGTCACGTATTAACATATACATGGAATGTGGGGTAAAAAGGCAAAAAAGGTTTCTAGTCCAGTAGCTGGAGTACCACTGGTTGGAAAAAAAAATCATTTTGTGTGAAAGTTAGAGAAATAGATACATATATCTCATCTGTGAATTCTTTCTTCAGGAGTTAACGAAGATACAAAGAAAAAACCCCAACAACAAAGTAATTTCTTCTGTGTTCTGTAATTAGTTTCTAATTCCTTGTACCTTTAGAGGTCTGATTAAACCAACTAATTTGGCAGTTCAATGAAAACAAAATCGCAAAGCAAAAATTGTAAACAAAACCTGAATTTTAAACGGAAAGTTAATTCCTGGGTTTTTCTTTCTTTTCTGTCCAAGAGTGAAAGATATGAACAAAAACATAGCATTTTTCAGAATTTCTTTCCCTTTTTGCTGGAGGCTGCTATAAATCAAGCAAGTTTCCAAGTGAATCTTTTGATTTTAACAGCCTTTGTATTTAATTAAAGAACAAATTCTCCAGGGGACAAGGAGAGGGAAGGGTCCCTCTGTTCTGCATCCCTTGCAGCAGCAGTAATGGGATCCCTGGTGCAGCAGGGGATGATCATGGCCATGGAAAGGTCCATCTTTCTGCAGACCTGGAGGCACCATTCTGCTGTGGGTCTGCAAGGCCACCAGCTGACACTGAGCACCACCCCACAGCTCCCAGCACTGCACAACCCATGCGAATGCTGAAGCGACCAAACAAGATGTTGATGGCTTGTGCTCTCAACACCTTTGCTGGGAAAAACGTTCACATGGCCACAAACTACAATGAAAACAGTAAAACAGTGCCTTTTGGGATCACCACTAACAGAGCCAGCCTCTCTGGGAGGAGGAAAGGCAGCAAGGTGGGTTCAGAAAGGCAGAAACACACTCAGAGGGGTGCAGAGGGCACATGCTTGTCACCCCAGCAGCCACTCCTGTCCCCAAGCAGGGTTAAGCTCCTCCAGCAAACACCACTCATTTCCCCAGTTGGCTTGAAGCCAGGAGATTTTGCCTTCCAGTCATGTGAACTTTTCAATTTGTGATTCTTACAAGCTGAGCTTACACAAAACTGTTTCCTGAAACAAACAGTTCCTATTGCCCCTCCGTCCCTCTCTCCACCCCTTCATTTCTGCCAGAGTAAAGCCAAGCCCATTTATTGATCAGCCAACAATAAACAAAGGCTCAGAGTCCAAGGCATCCTTTAAAAGCTGTGGAAACAGGGTCTCCTATCAGGTCTGCTCAGTTTAACTACACTTCCCTCAAACATTATATCCTTAGTGTATATTTAAACAGGTCTTAGTCTCTTGGGCACATTTTCTAATGACCTTTGTTTTAACCCAGCACATTCACTGGTGCAAATGAGATGCTGTGAACCATGTGTGAGTCATGAGTTTTGCCTAAGTGAGAACTCAATCAAAAATTCCAATAAAGATCAGATCAGATCCTACAGCTTTACTTCCCAAAGTCAGCCTGTCTGCTGTTTTTACATGGCTGGATATAAGTAATACAACATGACACCACAGGATGTTAAGCAGAAGAAAATTAGACAGGTAATTACTTATTTCACTCGGGACTAGGACACCCCATTAAGGTGGAAAATTTTCTGAAGGAAAGCAAGTGGGCAGTGGAAGAAGAGATGTGCTGTATCTGCCAACAACCATCAATACATCACATCGTGGAACAAAGAATCAATATCAGATCCAGACATTGCGTGTGATCCCTGCCTGCAGCACAAGGAGCATCTCGTCCCTGTGACGGCAGGGCTAAAAAGAGCCAAGAGAATGTGAGGTCAGAGAGTAAAGTAACACAAGTCTGGTTATGTCACAGGCAGAGGGTGAAACCTCACCTGGAAAAACATGTGAACATCTGCTCATTCCTTCCTTAAGATGAAGTATATCAGAAGGAATTAAAGACACTGAGAAGTATAAAGAAAGTGAAAACTAGAAGAATGCAGTCTAAAGACAGATACTGTAAACAGAATCCTTTAAAATAAAAAAAAAAAATCACCTCTGCTGAAACCAGTATTTTCCTAGGAAACAGTTGTTTCTTACTTTTTAATTACTTTTTGAAAAATAAAACTTCCGTCTTTTTCTAAAAAAACCTCCTCAATCAGACCTGAAGCCTGACTTTCTCAATCCAAGCCAGGTCCCCAGAGCAAGCAAAAAGTGCATTTTCCAGGCAGATACTTAATCTTCGTTGATTTAAATACACCTTTAAGGCTGGGGTTTTCCAGGACTTGGACTACTAGATCTTCTCAGTCTCACCAAAAAAGCCAAGCAGAGCTCTGCACTGGCCACGTGCCTCAAGGAAACACCAGGGCCCGGATGTGGGGAGATGGACAGCACTGTTGGGCTGGGTTCAGCCAATCCTGGGAGCAGAACGCAGGCTCTGCATCTCTCTCAACAAATCCTTTGCTAAATCAAAACCTCAGGGGTACTCCAGGGCACACACACATGGTACCTCTGAGCCAGAGGCATGCCACAATGACCCAATCCTGAGTGTAGCAGACAGGATTTGGGGACCTTCTGCCCTCCACACAGCCCTGGAGTCTGGCTTGGCCAGCAGCTGCAAGGTCTGACTTACACAAATGACAAAAATATTACACTGGAGGTCATCCTCACCTTTTCAAAGAGCCACAGCCCAGCTTTCCCCACGGCAAACTGCCTGCCTTCAGTGTAATGCTGATTACACTCAAGAACACACAAAAGTTTCAATGGATAGAGCTTACACTCCCTTTTTGTTTCACAACGACCTTTTTCCAGCTTAACATTTGGTCTCTGATCTACCTCTCCCCTATATTTTCTCAGTAAGTGTATTTTGGTGCTCAAGGCACTGTCAGCCTGGGTTGGAAATGCTGAGACCTGACATTTCTAGATTAAATGTCAACCAGATGTTTCTGCACTTCCCTTATGAGCCTTTCAAGAAGCTTCCCAGTTTGGTATTGTGTTTCATTATTAGGGAAAACCCAAGTTCAGACCTCACCAGTTTGAGCTGAAAGGGATTGAAAGCCTTGGGGGAAGAGAGGGGAGAAGAAACAACAGGTACCCAAGAGATAGGAAATACTATTCCCAACTGCAATCCACAGTAACTGGCATCCATTACTTTCTTTTCCTCCAATGTATTTAAAGCCTGACTGAAATAAATGGGCTTCAACTTCAGAAACTATTTTTATATAATACTAACATTTTCCCTCAACCACTGAAGCAAGGGATATGTGGAATGGGATGCTGCCCTTCCCTCTCAGTCACCGTGCCAGAGGCGGCGCTGCTTTTGACAATGGAGAGCAGAGGGCAAACTGGGAGGAGATTTATCCATGAAAGGAGAAGGGAGGATGGAGGATTATTGGAGCTGTGACTGTAAATCCTCACCTGGGATACAAGAGGACACTCTGGGTTTCCTCTGATCTCTGTGTGCAGCTTTGCCAAAGAGAAGCCTCTGTTCCCACTATGTAAAATGGGATCTAAAGGAAGACACTTTGATGTTCGGTGTGTCTTGTATGGTCTTCAGAGCAACAGATTCATTCTTATTATGCTTCTCACATGTACTGCAACAGGGTCCCAGGCTGAGATGAGAACTCAAGGTGCCAGTGTAGCCAATAAATAAGGACATAAATAAAAGTTACAACATGTGACTGAGAACTGGCTCCCATCCCAGAAATTCAGAGTGAACTTTCCTGTTTTTGTTGTTTTAGCTTGATTCTAGTTTCTTGGTCAAAGTTACAATTTTTTAAACTGCATTTTCAATATTATGAACGAAACCAACGGGGAGACACAGACAATGACCCTCCAAAATGGGCCCTCATGAATGTCTCCAAGAGACAGCTAATGGCTGCTCATGGGCCAGCCAGGATCAACACCCCTTCCCAAGCCAGACCCTCCACTTACAGCTGCATCCAAATTCCAGAATCCATACTTTTTGAATCAAGAATATCTACAGAAAAAAGACATTAACACATGCACACACTCTGCAAGAGCTAAGGTTTGTGGCGAAGGCCAAATTCTTACTCTGCGCATGCAGCAAGCTCCAAAAGAAGTTGTTAGAAATAAGACCTCCAAAAAACGCTGGGGTGAGCATTAAGCAAACATCTCCACAGCCCCCAAATCCGCCCTCCACGTGTGCAGGGGGAGCTGTGCTGACTGGCCAGGAGCTGGTACCTAGCCTTGGAGATGCAGACAAGAATTCCCACTGAATTTCATCACCAGGAGCAAGGAGTGATTCCACTGCACTCAGCACGTGGCTGCCAGAGCAAGGCCCAGTAGGACCACAACGACAGCCTGACCTTTGTGCAGTGGGAGGCTGGGAAATACACAGGGTGAAATCCTGGCTGTGCTGAAGCCAGTGACAAAACTCCCATTGATTTCAGGCAGGTCTGGGATTTTTCTGGTACATTTTCGGATGTCAGGGCAGCAATCCAGTACCAGATCTTATCCCAACCTCTCAGATCTGTTTGGAGCCACTTGTCAAGGGTCAGTGACCACTCCAGAGTGCCAATACACTCCCAGGCAAGCCCACAACATGCCAGCAAGCCTGGGGAAGGTGAGCAGGGTGAAGGACTCTCCATAAATGTGTCATCCAAAAATGGAGCAGACAGAGAAATCTGATAACTTAGAGCAATTCCTGTGCTACTCTGCTTGGTGGGGAGCAGGGGGACACTGCTGAAGGCTTTTGGAAACAAAAATACTTCAATACTGCAAGGGCTTGGTGACTCATTGTCCTGGGAAAAGGCTCTTTTGACAACACAATGGCATCTGAAGAGAACAGATAGCAGAGATGCTCAGCACAAAGATATATTGAAGGGAGTAACAAAAGGAAACAAAAGCAAGGCAATCAATCTATCCACAGTATTACAGAACAATCCCATGGTACTGTCTTTGCATGAATCCAAGGATTGGGAAAGTGCTAAAGTCAGTTCCTAACCCTCTGACAGGAACACACAGGTCTATCTATCTCCTGTTAAAGTGAATGAGAGCCATTTCAGTGCCACAGTTAGAGCATATAGCTTTAGTGTATTGTTTCACCATTCATTTAAAACCAAAATACTCCCTGTGAAGCAAGATTCTCCAAGTCAAGTCCATATTCACTGCTGAAAACATGGAGGGAAACATCTACTTCGAACCAGTTTTAGGTGACAGTTGTTCCCTAGGAGAAGTTGCTAACAGCTCTGCTGGAAAGCAGCACAGACAGAAAAATACAGTTTGGTTTTGCTTACAAGATACAAGAGAAAAGGAAACCAAGAGTGTAACTTTCTTCCAGCCAAGCCAGTTCAGAAGCTAAACATGCCACATACAGAAGAAATACGTAGGTCATTGTGATGCTATCCAAGTATTCAAAGTGAAAAAGTTAATGTTGAGTGCAGCTCTAACAGGAAAAGGATTGCCAAGGAATAGATATAATCCAGCACATAAATTGCAAACCATAAATTTCACTGTTCACATCACTGGAATGGAGAATATTAAACACAATGAGTAATTCCTCCTCATTCTTAAATATGATAAATTAACACCTACCAACTTCTTAGACAAGACAACAGCAAACCCTGAATGAGCCATAACCTGGTCTCTCACTGAAGTAATTTCTCACTTCAAGAACAAATTCTTTCTAGTTACCAAAAAATCACAACTATTTAAATATCACCAAGTGCATAACCACAGATGAACCTTCACTATTTGATGCATACCTGAACAGAGATATGCTGCCTGGTTCTATTTACAAATAATTAAAAGCCCCACCTGTAAAATCTGCCTTGGTGAATTCACATTGCTCAAGTGGTTTTCTCCAAACCTGACTTCTTTTGTAGTGTTGAGGCCTGAAGTCAAAAAAGTTCTCCATGTTTATAATCAACAACTCCCAAGACCAGCTAATATATAACCACTTTAGTCCAACACATACACACAGGCAAGAACATGCAGAATCAGAGATCATCTTGCAAGGCAGAAGATGCTGGAATGCTAATAGATATGACCAGAAAACACATTCCAGTACGGTAAAATAATTCCAGTGTTCAGGAACAATCTTGTTCTTAGAACTACAAGCAGTTAATATGTGAGAAAAGGATGGTTGTTGAATTATACTGATAACAGCTTGGCACTCAGACCCGGGAAAAGTGATGGCAAGAAGCACATCACAGTTTCCTCCACCCCAGAGGTGGATTCTTCCCAGGGCAGTGCATTCGCCAATCTTTTTCTTCAGCTTCTTGCATCAAAACAACAACAGACAACCCACAAAACCCTAACACAAGTCTCAAACTACGTGCATCCATCCTGTCCTAACGCACTGATACAGGCATCCAGCAAAGTGGTAACAGGAAACACAGATGTGTGGCTGCATGCAGCTGCCTTGGTTACTCTGCCTCAGACATGTCATGACACAAGTTTTGTGTGACCACAAGTCATCCTGGCTGCAGAGACGGTGCTTCTAGCTGCAAAACAACAATGCACATAACAAAAAAATTCACAATCTCAAATATGAGAGAAAAAAATAAATTCTATGATACTCCCAGTTTTCCCTTGTGAAACATATTCCCATTCGTTAACCTGGGGTTTGTCGAGAAGAGAGAGGGAAAGAGAGGAAACACATGAAGCAACAGTTGAGCATTTGCAAAACCGATTTTTTTTTTTTGAAGAGCAAAACCAAACCCCACAGGAATATTCCAGCAAATGACATTTTTTCAGCTTTTAGAAGTTAAGTTAAAGGACAGTTGTAACTCACAGCAGGTGGTGAGGAGACCTGCTGTTACCTGTGTCCATTGCACAGACACCCAAATCCCCCAGCCTTGCCTCAGTGGGTGCTCAGGGCAATGCTGCAGAGCAAACACCACATAACCTGAAGCCCTCAGCACTAAAGCAGCCAGGCAGGGACGGAACATCACTGTTTCCAGCTTATCAATAGAGAAACAAAACACAGAGTGCAGCACAACTTGTCTGAGATCAGAGGGAACTACTGGCAGAAATAAGAGTAAGCCCCAGCCCTCCTATTTTTCATTACATCGTCTCCACTACAGAGAACAATTTTTGGGTAGAAAAATACCTCAGAGCTCAGACCTGCATCCACATAAAATCCATTTCCCTCCAATATTTGTGCACACACAGCCAAGTTCACTCCTCAAAGATGCAACATGAGACAATATTCCTATATTTAAGACACAGAACTGGGCAACTATTTGAACTCAGCTGCAGCACACGATGCTGCCAGCCCCCAAAATGCCATGCTGGTGTGCACACAGGGCTCCCAAAGGCCACAACCCCGGTGGGCCATGTCCCACACAGAACCCTGCGGCTCCCCACAGCTGCTGAGCTGAAACACCTGCTGGGGACAGCAGTACACCCCAGCAGTCATTTCATACTGCTCATTTGCCACCAAAGTACCACTTATTCTAAGAGAGGCTGTGTCTCTCTCCTTCACCCCTCACAGAGCCCCCACATAACACCTCGCACAAGGGCTCACATCACACTCTCCACAGCACAGTACCTTGAGCTCCAGGTCTGCTCCACGTCAGCTTCGGCAGCAGGGCGGGTCTTCAGTCCCTCAGGATGAAGATGGCAGCTCTTCAGACCCTCAGACACAGAGGGCAAGCCTTCAGCCCCTCAGGATGAAGACGGCCGTTCTTTGGCCCCTCAGAAACAGAAGGAAGCCTTCGGTCCCTCAGACCCAAAGATGGCAGCTCTTCGGTCCCTCAGACCCAAAGATGGCAGCTCTTCGGTCCCTCAGAAACAGAGAGCAAGCCTTCAACCCCTCAGGATGAAGATGGCAGTTCTTTGGTCCCTCAGAAACAGAAAGCAAGCCTTCGGTCCCTCAGGATGAAGATGGCAGTTCTTTGGTCCCTCAGACTCAGAGGGAAGCCTTCAGTCCCTCAGGACAAAGACAGCAGCTCCTTGGTCCCTCAAACTCAAAGAAAGCAGCTCTTCGGCCCTCAGAAACAGAAAACAAGTACTCAGTCCCTCAGGATGAAAATGGCAGCTCTCTGGTCCCTCAGACACAGAGTGCAAACCTTCAGTCTCTCAGACCCAAAAATGGCAGCTCTTTGGCCCTCAGCCCCAGACAAAATGGCCCCTGCTGCAGGTGATGCCAATGAGGGCAGGCGCTAATTGATTGCCTTCATTGGGATCACCTGTGCAGGTTAACGAGGCCCAGGTGTGGCTGATTTCTCATCTGCTGCCATGGGCGCTGAACGAAGCCCAGATGTCGGGGTAGGGGCAGTTTTCTCTGGGGTTAAACCCCAGCTCTGTGACCTGAGGGCACAGCAATACAATGACTTGGCAAGGCTTTTCCTTAAGCCCTTTCCAAACCTTTCCTCCAGTGTGCAGGTTCCAAGCAGGCCCTGGGTGTCTTGGAGAAGCTCCCTTCAAAATGCTGATTTCATACAAATAAAAAAATGAAAGCCTTTTAGAATGACCTCCCATGAAAGCACCAAAACATAAAAATAACAGAACTGACTCAAAGTGGTTATTTTCAAATTAAAAAATGCCACTGCATTCCATATTTGACAAGAGTTTATATGTTAACAACTTAATAACCATCAATTTTAGGACAGTGTGCTTTAAAAATACTGGTGACTTTTTCCTTCACATTTTAAGAAACAAAAACTCCTTTTCATGCTAAATTAGTTACAGATCAACCTAGATGACATGGCAAAATAAGTATTTGTTAAAACATACATGGTATAGCTCCACAACAAAATTGAGCAGCTCCTCCTGAGCTGCAGGAACCTTGTACCGTGTCATTGTCCACCCACTGACCTGTCAAAATTCCAAATACCCTCCGAACCTCTGACTGACTACCTGGACAGTCCATCCCTGTAGATCAGCATTTCTGGACATACTTGGTCTGTCCACTCTCAGCTCGTTTGAGTAAGCAAAGGGAGATGGTTTGGGCAGATGCTAACATGCCCTGAGCTAGGTTTAAAGTCTTTGGACAATAAAATTCTCTTTATTTACAGTGTAGTGCTTCTTTCACAGTTCAGGCATAGTTCAGTCCCACTCATATAAATAATACTCTGACTATTATAATAGAAAAAACCCCAGTGTATAGACCTACTTATTACACCCCCCAGATAAGCCCTTTAAGGCCAGGGTAATTTATGGACTATGCTGGAACATTTATGGGCTAATTAGGCAGAGCTACAATGATAATGAGTTTTATGGACACTGAAGGAATCCTGCAGATGAGCAGCCTGGCAAAGCACACAGTGTCGCCCAGCTTTGAAGACCATTCATCCAGCACTAGTAAAATATGGCCCTGTGAGAGCTGGGGTTTTGCTGGCAGCCAAAACAGTGCAGTAAACAACTCCTGCCCTGCAGTGAGATGGGTGCTGGAAGCCTCTGCAGCCTCCTCAGCCACCGGTCTTGCCTGGCAAATATGAGACATGAAAACATGAAGTTTGTTTGGGTAACAAATAGTTGTCACCACAGCACAAAGGCACCAGCTCAGCAAAGACCAATGGGTTCCTAATTGTCATGTGTTTCAGGAGTAAACTAGATCCTTCTTGGGATTAAAAAAACACAACATCAGCCCTGAATTTTGTGGGGGGGTGTTCAAATTAGTCATAAGACATAATTGTCTTATTCTCTCAGCAGTGATAATTTCATGGTAACCCTTAAAGGCAGGATTTGCAGCTCGAGGGGTGCACAGATGGCTGCTGCTGGGAGCAGGAGGAACAGGACAGCAGGTCTGGCCCTGGAAAGAAAATGGGTCCAGGAGAGCTCGTGGATTTTCAGGCACAACCCTCTCCAACCTCAAGAACTGTCTACGCCACCAATCCATAAAACAAAGGCAGCAGGAGCCTGCCTGGATGAAAGACAGCCCTCCTGAGAAAACTGAGACATGAAAAGGAAGCATTCTGAGAGGTGTGAGTGGGGACAGTGACCAGGAACACAGAGGGTGACCAGACACTGGAGCAGGTTGCTCACAGAGGTTGTGCCATCTCCTTCAAGTATTCAAACCCAGACTGGACGTGGTCCTGGGCAACCAGCTCCAGCCCGTCCCTGCTCAGAGCAGGGGCTGCACAGGGTGACCTCCAGGAGTCCCTCCAGCCTCAGCAAGTTTGTGGTGCTGGTGCCCAGAGAGTGCTGAGCAGAGATGTGTGTGAACTGCCACCCCACTGGTGTCCCAAAGGCGCCTGAGTCAGAGCAGCCAGGGAGGTGGCTCCGTCTGCTCCGTGCCCCGAGCCCTCTGGGGACGGTCAGCGTCCATGGCTTGTTTTTCCCCACTGCAGACAGACATGGGTGGGAATGCCCTGCCTTGTGCACAACTGCCCCGTGGTCAGAGCCCTCAGCTGGGTGTGGGGAGCAAGCTCAGGGTTGGTCATGTATTTTGCAACAAACAATCTTGGCATGAAACAACACAAACCCAACCCCAAGCAAAGTAACTTGGGAGCTGGGAGGAGAAGCCAGGAACCTTGGCTGCAGGCTGGATGCCCTGGGTGCTGTGTTACAAACCCTTTCCTTCTCAGGGGATTCTCCTTGGTTCACAGGGAACTCTCTGAATCCCCAAACCAAGCTCAACAGAGGTCCTTGACTGGCTCAGCCAAGCCCTTCACCTCAAGGCCATGCAACAGCATAAGCAGAAACAACTGGGCATGTAAAAGACTCATCTAAAAGACTCTGCAACTTTTCTGCTGTTGTTTTTATTATCTCCCTGCTTTGCTTTACAAAACATCTCAGAGGGAAAACAAACAGCTCAGAGATCCCTAATCCTCTGGCTGCTGTTCCTACATTATCTCAGAGCAGAAGGTCTGGATTTGCAGCCACACATTGCATGTCACACCTCAGCCCATTGATTTAGCAACACCCTCCTCTGATTTGCAGGTGCAACTGACATTAGAAGTGGTTCCTCTACCAAAAAAAAATACCTGAAAAACGTGGCATAGCCAGTAGAAATTAATTTAAAGCCACCAAACCCTCCCTGGGAATAGTCCTGTGCTGGTAAGTTAAGCATGCTCCAGGGTTTACAGGTATTTAAGTGCAGCCCAGCACTGTGCTGTCCAGAGTTTCAGGGGGTGTTTTTAAAGGTGTTTGACCAACTACAGCTGTAAATTGAAGGTAAATATGATTTTCAAAAGCTTCTCAAACAACACTCCTGTGGCTCTCACAGCAGGAGTTCATAGCCAGACCGTCACAGAGCTCTTGAGTGTTTATTCCAGCTGAATCAGGAGATTAAAATCCTGATTTGAACTGGCACAAGAAGCTCCAAGAGTCAGTCCTGCGAAGGCTCCTAGGTGCCTTCTGGGAATCTCCCTCGGCCCAGTCACGAAAAGTGGCCTTCAGACTTCGCAGCACTGAGCAGGGAACACCCAAACAAGCAGCTCAGGAACTTCACAGTGGTACCCAAGGGGACACAGCTAAAACAGCAAAAACACTCACTTTGACCCAAAATCTGTACCCTTTCATGCTCCCTGCTCTTCTTCTTTTTCCCACTGAAAAATGCAGAGACTTTGGAAGTATTCGGATGGTTTTGGTCACCTTTCACATCTCGTCCTGCTTTCCAGCCAAAAAGAAAGATGGAAAACTTGAATGAAATATAGGAGGCTGGAATTGCAGCTAAAGCATGGCCATGCCACAATTGAATAAGGAAGACAAAATTTGGTCTACAGAAACCAAAATATATAAATCTTTCACTTTAATATTTCATCCTGATTTAAAAACCGAGTTTTCCTATGTATGGTCTGACTGGAAATGAAAACTCATTGGGTATTAATCCCTTCCCAACTTAGGCATGCCATGTGAAAACTGTGGAATCATGGGCTATAAATGGCCCAGCATTAATTGCAGTAATTTCCCCATGGCTGAAATGGATGTTGCAGGGCCTTTTATTCCCTTAAATTCTCTTCCTCCTTTCCTTTAAATAGCTGGAGTGTGAATGTCGCTTGATATTTCTGCTCCCTTGGGGAGCAGTGGCACCCCCATGACCCTTGGCTGTGTCTCCCAGAAGCTGCAGGCATTCTCACTTAAGGGTAATTGGCAGCAGAATACACTTTGTTCTAGACAGTGTTAAAAATGGGTGACTTTGTTTTGCCAACCTTCCTGAACTTCCTTTCAGTTCAACGAAGGAGTGCAACATTTGTATAAGAAAGAAATATTGTCTTCAATGGGAAATGTATTCCATGTGTGTTATAATTTATATTATGACAGATCTTTCTTAACGTACAATATTGTTATTCACTGGGTGGAAAGAAACTTTATCAACTTCTTTCTTCCTTTTTGAAAAAATGTGTTCTTTGAGGCAACCATAATTTTTATTTGCGGAAATCTGTGATAAATTTGAATAATAAATTTCTATTAAACCTCCCATTTGTATTCGATTTCCTCGATAAATCTGGGTAAGATGTCAGCTGAGCGGTTCATATATAAAATATTAGAACAAACACTGCCTGTCTAATTGAAAAATCTGTCTTCATCAAGGACCCGGAGCTGAGCTTAAGAATGAAAGATGGAGGCTTTATTTAATGCAGTCCTGCCCTGACTGTCATGAATGCTGTCTTTCTCCTCCCCTTCACCACCTCAGCAGAAATAGCACAGCTCAATTCCCCAACTGGCCTTAAAGGCAGAAATATAAAGACACAGAGAAAGGAATGGTGGCTGGTGTCTGTGGAGTGGTTGAAGGGACTGCTGTTCCCGAGCGTTAATCCTCCTGCACTTAAAGGATGGGAGCTGCAATCCCTACTGGATTGGCTGGCCCGGGCTCAAAATTTACAGCTAAGGTAATAATCTGCAGGGTCACCCCACGGGGTCACTCCTGTTATCACCAGAGGATGTAACTACAGCAGCGGGGAGAGATAAAGGCGAAAGCAGAACGGGAAATGAAAAAAGGAGGCTGGGAAGGGTTTGAAGAGCAAGGAAAGAAAAAAAAGAGGAAAGGAAGGGAGTTAAAAAAGAGCACACGTGTGTTTTCAGGGATTTCCCTTGCTGATTTACAGCTCAGAGAGTGCATGTGCCAAACCCAGCAGCGTGCCCTGATGCAGCCAGGCTTTCAGGAGAGCTGCTGCGAAGTCACTCATGGTTTGAAATGGAGATGGAGACAATGAGGGCCCTGAAGCAGCCGAGAGAGAGAGCCAGGGGACTCCTGGTGCTGCCACAGGGGACCCAAAGGGAGCAGCATCCCTGCCCAGGGAGCCTGGCCGAAGGGTGCCAAGGCACGTGGCTCAGTCCTGCTGAGCCTCACAGATGTGCAGCAGGGATGAGAAGCACCCTCTTCCTTTGCTACTCCACAGTAAAAATGCCCCAAGTGTTTGGTAATTAATAATGCCAGGGTGTCTCTGAAGCTATTTCAAAGTTCACAGGTAAGGCTGTGCACAGAGCTTTGCTTTGCTGCCCCCAGGAAGCACAGAGGTGAACGAATGAGAAACTGCCCAGGTTTTTAGAGAGCAGTCACCAAAGCAGACAAACCTCTACTTTTGTAAAGCTGGATCCTCCCCAGGGCCTCCCAAAGGGCTCAGGGAGGGTGCAGACCACAGTGCTATGGACAGGGAAGGGCTGGATCAGGTCAGAGATACACCCTGGCATCTCCTGTGATGTGGGCAGTGTTGGGGTGCTAATCCACAGCTCTGGAAAACTGTGTTCAGTTTGTATCCCATCAGATACTTTCCCTGCCACCTTGTTCAAAGCACTCAGCTGCTCTAAACCCTGGATTTCAGTTTTCTGCCAATTCCATGTCCTCTGTTTTCAGCTGCGATCGTGGTGCTCCCACCACAGCACCGAAGGAGGCTCTTTGTCCTGGTCCCAGGGCTGCTTTGTGTCCAGCCCTGAGCAAAGGGACAGTTTGAGCAGCATGGAGGAATTTGGAGAGGATGTAACTTGCACAAGAAGCAAAATCTCAGTGTAAGCCATGGTCATGGATCTATCCTGATGGACACTAAAGGGGTGCATAACATCAATATCAATATAATTTTCATGTATTGCTTAGTCTCGTGGCCACGGAAAACTTTATCTTCCAGCTTTCTGAGGGATATTGTGGACCACAGAATTTTTTTATGACATTTCTAAGTTCAGCCTATATTTGGGATTCTTCAAGCACCTCACCAGTATCTTTGTGAAGGGAGGAGGTGGGTGAAGAGCATCTATTTTAGCCCATCAAGCTCTCCTTTGAGTCAAGGATCCCCAACCCATAAAGCTCCTGGCAAAGAGAAGTGGTAACACATTAGAAGTACAGGAACAGGGAACTGATGACTCCAACACTAATGTTCCAACCAGCGTAAAGAAAACCAGAGACTCACAAATCTGTCAGAAAACCATCAGCCTGTCAAAAGAGAGTAGACCACATTTTTGCTGCACTCAGAAATGAAACCAGTATCAGCCTGAGCTCTCAAAGTACTGGAGATCACATCTCTCTTCATAGTAGCTGGAAATTCCTCCCAAGACATAAGACAACCCCATTTGTCTCCCGTTGTAGGTTTGTGGCCCTAACAATTTTTCATGTAGGCAGTGCTGCTAGAGAGGAATTACAGGCCTGAGATGCCTTTCACCTTTCAGGAAGAAACTAGGGAGGTTAAAGGATGACTTGTGATAGAAATATTTTTATTTCAGCCAAAAAGATAAGGAAAAAACCCACCCCCACTTGCTGCAACACAAATACTCAGCAAGAACCTAGGAAAACTGGAATGAATATTATTCAACTTCTGAACAAATTTGCAAATTAAAATGTCTCATTTTCTGAGTTTGATGAAAACCAGAACAACTCCAAGGCAAGTGGAAACTTTCTGTGATTTGCTTGCTTTGGTCGAAATGCAATAGTTTCTGACAATAATTTTTATGAGTGCTTTTTTTACCAGCCTTTGCCCTCACCATCCCTTTATTAAAAACTAGGGAAGCCTCTTATTAGAAGAGGTGTCAAGAAATAAAGGAAAAGCAAATCCCCTCTCTGTTTGCATGAGCCATTAGGGTGTAGTGGAGATGTAAAAGAGGTGGTGTCCAACCAAAGTCAGACTGTGACATGTCCCTGAGGACAGAACTCAGGTGGCAGGGGGGATTTCAGGAGCAGAAGTTCCTGCAATGCTAAATGCCAGGAGGTCCTGACATCCACATCTAGAAACACATCCAACAGAGGGAGGCAGGAGGTGAACCCTGGCCCTGCGAGATGCTCCCAGAGCAGGGTTTCCATTCGATACTGTAATTTAGGGAGTGACCTGTCTATTAACCCTGCCCCGCTCCCGCTGCACCCGCAGCAATCCAGGTGGAGCTGAATAACCTCTGTCATTGTCCTGGCCTGCCAGGAGGTTTCTCAGCTCAATGCCACACTTGAATGACACTCTGTCATTATGCTATATTTAGGTAATGAAAGGTGTAATTAGCTTTGTTCTGCTGCAAGCCGATCCGACCCTGTATGCATTATAAAAGGTAATAAAATAGGTGCACAGATATAAAAACCTGAATAAGCATATTATTCGGTGTAATTTCACGAGCCCAAACCCGATGAAAGGGCTGGGGTAAGGGAGCCTCAGCCTCTGCAGGGCCCAAGCAGAGCTGTCGTGAGAAGCTGGGTAGGGAGCACAGCGCAGGTATGTCGAGGAATCAACTGAGCCACAGGGAGCCAGTCCCTGCTGGAGCAGCTTTTATATAATTGATGGCATTTTGTGATGATTGCTTTCCTATTACAGCACTGTATCTTATCTCCCCATTGTGAGGGGAGAGGCTTTATGTTATTGTCAGCAGCCCTCCAGAGCCAGCATTATCCCGGGCCGGGCCCTTTGTGGGGCTTTTGGCTTGTCATTAATTGTCCTGCCTGACCTTTGTCTGGGACTTTGGCCATCTGCTTTATCACACCCCATCAGCCTCCGGCAGGAATGAATGCAACTGATAATATAAAAGTCCTGGCAGCAGAGATACTGGGCCAGAAGCTCTGGATGCCAAATTCGTCAGTCTTTAGGACATCACGCACTTCCTTAGCATGAGCCATTCCAGTCGGGGAAAGGAGTTTTGTGGTACTTGCAACAAAAATGCTGGTGGTTTGATATGGATGCTGTCCTTACCAGCAGGTCTTCTACAGGTGATCTACACCAGGTGAGTGGCACACCCAGCTTTGGGCTGTGTGTTAGCTCTTCCAGGAACATCCTGAAAGCTTCACTTGTCTCCAAGACGGTGGGAAATCACGGAATGGCTCGTACATTCTCCCACATCCAGGTCATGAGCCTGAAGATGAGCTACTCCTCCATCCTCCCTTGATTCCAGCTGCTGGAGGACCAAGGCTTCCTAGTGAAAAACCATGAAAAAACCCCTGCCTGCTCTCCCAGAAGCTGACCTGTGTCTGCTGCCTCTGTCAGTGTAGCCCATGAGGAGCCCAGCAGGGACAGCAAGCCCCAAAACTGCAGGTCCCTGAGCCACCAGCTCCTGGCACTGCCAGTTCTCACACTACTGGGATCTCCCACAGACTCCAGTGGCCTTTAAAGCAGGGCCTGTGACCAGCAGGGGATGAGGTCTCTACACAAATGCCTCCCACAATAAAGGTGTTTCACCTGAAGCAGATGCTTGTAAAACATTTCTCAAGCAATTATGAACAGGTAATGCTGAAGTGGCGTGGGAAGAGACGGACGCAAAGGGAAATGGTTCTGCTTTCTCTTCACTAATGAACAGGACTAGGGGTGTTTTTTCCCTGCTGGGAAGGAGTTTCTCAGATGTATTCCCTGGGTGAGGCAAGAGATGATGGTGAATATAACCAAAGTACCAAAGATTCCAGTTATTGCCATCTGGTTTGGCTGTGATCACCAAATGACTGGTGCATACCCATCCCTCCATCCCACTTTACCACCCCTTGCTCTTCTTTCCCTCTGGTGGGTCTCTAAGCTCTATTTTGTTTGCCATGTACGAAAGAATAAATGTTTTCAAAAGCTTGAATGTAGTTCTCCTAAAAAATAGCACTGACTCTCAGTGAGCCTTTAGACCAGCACTAAATTCTCCTGAATATGTTGCCCTACAGCAGCAAAGGTAGAAAAGAACCTTTTAAAATTCATGGTATTTTTTTTATTTTGATTTTTTTTTAATTGTGTGTGATATTTAATAAACTCTTCCAACTATCTTATTTCCTCATAGCACATTGTCCTCATCAGAATAAATCAAGTTTTCCTACCCTCATCCCCATTCCAGGATATAGGAAAAGTCCCCCAGGCAGCCAGGGGCATGAAGGCAAGTGGGGGGACACCAACCCAAAGCCAGCCCTGTCCCCAGAGATTTCACCCAGCAATGTCCTGGGAGGTCAGGACAGATTTCCTCACCATCCTCTAAACTACAAGCAGCCATACAGCTGGTTTTTCCCCCCCAAAGGGCCAGACAAAGCCACACATGCGAGCCCCAGCCTGCCATGGCCCAGCTGGACAAACCCCTCCCCAGAGCCACAGCAGGACACTGCAGCCACCCACACTTTCACTCAGGAATGCCTCTGGTCCCAGGGGATGATGGATATTTTCTCCTGATGCTCCCCATGGCAAAACAAACAAACACACACACCTTCTGACAGCCCTGTAACCTGGTTGCTCCTGCGGGGTGGGAAACCACACCCTGCCCAATGACTCCTGGATTCAGGCAGGCACGGAGAGCACGGGGTACCCTGCTCTGCCAGAAACCTCCTCCTCGGCGTTGGCAAAGTCACTCAGCTGCCACCATTTGGGTATTAATGAGGGCAAGACACGTGAATAATGTTCAACTTGGTCAAGTCGGGGTAATGGCTGGGCCCAACCTCGCAGGGGGTGGTGAGAAAAACCAATAAAGGTGGCAGGACAGTCCCAGCCTGCTGGGGTGGGGGCCACACACGTTCCTCAAATAGATTTCCTTGGGGTCAAGTTCCTCTCGAGGTGGTGTTTCAAAAGCTAAACATAAAGGGGTAATGAATTAGCGCTCAGGATAAACCCAGTCCTTAGCTAGTCGTAGTTTAGATATGTCTCATAATGTTTTTATCAGGGCCAGCTCCTGTGCTTGTTAAAAATGCCAGTAATGTCCTGTTCCACTGGCTTTCTCCAGCCTCAAGTGATACCGCTTGCTGAATACAATGAAAATGTGACACTTCAAAAATAAATGTGTTCTTTCCAAGGAAATCTGGCTCAGGCCGCCTGATAAATTCCACCAATCCCTCGGTGGAATTTGAAGAATCCCTCCCCATCCTTCAGCTGGTATTTTCTTACAAGTAACTATCAGGGATTATCAACGGTGGGGAATTCCCAAAGGCCCCAACATCCCAGCTGGATCAAAGCAGGGCGCAGATAAGATCAGTGAGTGCATCCATCCCCATTCTGCGCAAGGGAGGTGGGTGGAAGGATAAACCCAGCGAGGCTGTGCCAGGAGCTAATGCAGCACAACCACTGAGCCAGTCCAGATGCACATTCAGCTGGCTCTGCCTGGGACCCACCTGTGGCATCCACTCACACTTAGCCCCTCTGCTCCTCCACCAGTGCTGTCCCAGCTCCCTCTCCCGAGCACAGCCAGGCAGGAGGGGATGAGAGACCACTTGGACCCATGGGTGCACAGGAGATGCTCCCCGTGTGGTTTTCCACAGTTCCTGCACAGTTTACATACCTTCCAAGTTCCCACAAGGCTGAGGAGCCCTTAAAGCCCCTTAAAAGACACCAGGTCTCTCGTGGTTTCTTGCCAAAAGGTAGCTGAGAGTTCACCTTAAAGCAAGACAGGTTTAGTGATTCCATGTTTCTGCAGCAGATGTTGAAATCTGTCACGGAGAAGTGCTTTTGGAACAGGAGGCTCCTGGCCCCCAGCCAAGGGTATTTAGGCAGACTTTGCCCACATAAATAGATGTATATTCATATTCATGCCTTCATTTCAATTGCAGGCAGTGTAACCTGTGGATGGAGGGGCTGGTGCTTACTGCCTGTGTAGTTTTCTGAGTTTTCCTTAATGTAGGCAGGAGAAAATAACAAATAATGACTTCTGCATCCTCCCTGGGCAGCCCAGTTCCCCTCTGTCAGAGCTCCACCCTGCCCACAAGGTGCAGTGTTACTGCCTGCACACAGCAAAGAACCACAGTGCCTATTCTTCTCCACTAAGGGCTTTAGCAGGTGTATAAAAGACATATTTTTACCAGCCTGAGTTATTAGAAAATCAAAGTCAAGGGGAAATCTTTACAGCGTAAGAGCAGGAGTAAGCAAAAACACCACAAAATAAGAGCAGTTACTGCTTTGGCAACAGGTACTGATATCACGAGGTGTTTGCAGAGAAGATGCTGCACATTCTCAACGAATCAGTGGTGTTTATCTTCCTACCTTTTGAATACTTTCATTTGGCCATTGCCTTGCAGCTGCCAGACAGGAATGAAATGAAGCTGGGTCATTTCTTTTCATTTTACTTGCCTGACTTACTGTAACAGTTGTGAGGTTGGTTGGTGCAGAATGGAAATGTCAGGGGAAGCCTTTTTTTGTCAGTGGCTTCTGGAGGAAATGTGCCAATAAGTGTGGTGCTATTGTTTGCTTTGCCAGGCTGAGTTCAAGTGAAGTGAGGGAGGGGACATCAGGAGCAGGAGAACTCCAGGGAGAGAGGGAGGGGACATCAGGAGCAGGAGAACTCCATGCCAGAGGGTCAGGCAGCAGTGCAGCAATTGCTGATGCCACCACCCGGGAGTGAAGACATGTAAGGGCTTCTATGGTTATTTTACTGCTTGTTTTAATGCCAGAGTTTCCATTTTTCACAAGCTTCATGCAATACTGGCAGAGGATGCATTTTTGACATGTTTTTCCAAGGACTGGGAAAAGAAATTGTGGGATTTCCCTGATCTTTGGGGTCACTGGCAGAGTAGGCTGTGTCAGTGCCACTGTTTGGATGGTCATGTGGTGAATTAATGTTATTTAAAGTGGGCCCAGCACTTCAGAGACAGCACATTTGGACATTCCAGTTTGCAGGGAAAACAAGGCTGGTGCTCAGAGACAAATGGGATTTTTCCAAGATCTCATAGCAGGCCATAGTGTTCTGCAAAAGAATTTTTGAGGAGGAATGTGTGAGGAAGTGGCAACGACAGACAGTAATTATTGCAAGTGACAGAAGCAGGATGTGGTGCCAGGAAGTATTGCAAAGACCCAACCAGCAAATAAAGTCTGGCTGCTTGAAGCAAGATTTGCAAGTGTGTAGTAAAGTTAAGCTTATGCTCAAATAGGAGCAGGCTGAATGAGGATGGACTTATGCACATATTCAAGTCCTTTGATGAACAGTTTGTTGTTAGTGGGTTTAATTTTATACAGGTGGAAGTGCCAGAGCGAGTTGCTGGATGTTAATACAGAGTGTCTTCACTGACCAAGCTCAGCCAGTGGGTGGAAAAAGTTGTGGAATGGTGTTAAAGAGCATTCCAGAGCAACATTAGCCCTGCTTCATATTATATATATTTCAAAACATGGGCAAACTGTTAATAACAAGATGAGACATCAAGGAATGCATCAAGGATAACGAGTTAATCATTAAATGATTCCTGTCTGTTTACACTGTCAGCCAAAGCAGCAGTCAAAACATTCAGGAGGTTGCCTCAGCGCTAGAAAATCCACAGGGAAAATACCTTTTTGGGCACTTCACAATTTTCGTGCTACTGAGTCATCAAAATTAGTTCTGCACTGTTAAACTTTAAAGGAATTCTGCAGATAAAGGAATCCATGAAGTGACTCTGAGTCAATTGTGCGATGAAAACCATTTATGCTGGAAAACAAAAACCCCCCTTGCCATCACTTTGGGCATTTTCTCATCTTGACTAACACCAAGCACTGCTGTTTCTTGCTCGGCTAAAGGATATTTCACAGGCCAGCCCAGTGAGAGGGATCTATTTAACAAGCACACTGATTTATGCAGAAGATCAGACCTGTCTCCCCACGGCTGCTGCACCACCCCTGCAGAGAGGACAGTGCCTTTCCTTCCCTCACTGGGACCAGTCTGCTCTGGGATTCCCAAAGGTGTTCAAGGGCCCTGCAGAACTGCTCTGGAGAGCTGGGATTCCTCCCCATGGGACTGCTACAGAGTTATGGAAAATGGGAAGATGCTTCTGGAAAGGAAGATAGAGATCTCGAGCAATTCTCTGTGTTTATTTACAGAATGTCTGTACATAACTCCCACGGAGTTACTCCCACCTAGGCTGAACATCCTGTCCCCAGCCTGAAGGTCTAAAAAGCTTGGAGAGAACTTTATGAATGATTTTGAGTGGTCAAACATCCCCCTAATGAGTTCCTCAGATATGCTCTCCTCTTGGCTCCTCCACTCTCAGACACTGCTGCATGACTGTGGATGTGGCACGATACAGTCTTTGCTGGTACTACCTCCTCCAGCAGATTTCTAATTATTTATTCTTATTTGTTCATAAAAACCATTTTCTACATTAATTGCACACTCATTTCTTTGGTATTCCCACACACTAGTGATGCTTGTTGTTGTCTTTGAGAAAAGTAAGATTTTTGCACTGAGATGAAGAGTGATCTTTAGTTCTCTCAAAGTCAACATATTCCCAGTGGAAAACAATTTGACCATTACTCTGCACAACAAACATACTGTGTGAAAGAATGAACGGAAAACAACTGGAATTGTATAAAGGTTTAGCAAAGCTTGAAAGTGTTTTACAAACATTTCTTTGCTTCACAGAAAGAGAAAGAAACCACTGAAAACTACCAGCATTTAAACTTATTTTCTATGAAAGGTTAGTGAGAACAGCTCTAAAGCTGTCCCAGAGCAGGACTTTAAACAGGATTGGAAAGATAATTGCTGACCTTTAAATATCACAACATTCACTCAAGTGAAGAATGAATCACGACGACTGAAAGAATCCACAGAGGGGACCCCACTGGTGAGGGAATTCCCAGGACATTGAACTGCACCCCACAGCATTTCACCAGCACCAGGAACACCATGGCCCACTGGGAGGCCTCTGGGATACAGACTGCATCTTATTTTGGGGTAATATTAACCCCTGAGGTCCAAACCCATGAGCTGAGTGCCATGGAGGCACATTGCCGTGGTACAGACAAACTGAGGAAAGTGAAGAATGGAATCCTGTCCTTTCAAATGCTGCTGCAGCCCTCAGACACTGAGAGAACAGTGCCAGCAACTGAGTGGGGGCAGAGCTTTGCAGTCCAGAGGCACTGAGAGGCACCAGAACTTTCAGTGTGATCTGATATTCCCATTCTTGAAGTCTCTCAGAAGGGAGTGGGAAACACCTACGTGTTCACGAGCGGCACAGAGGAGCGGGGGCAGAGGCCACATGTGGTACTGAGCACCCCAAACAGCTCTTCCTGGGCCACTTTCTTGTTTGGACCAATATATTATGGTTTCCCTTTCTCCAGTGTTGCATCACTGCCACTCTTCCTGGGAAGTGCAGCTGACAGGACACTGCAGAGTATCCTCAGATTCACCTGTGCTGCTCACACAGCAATTAATACTCCCATTTTTCGGACAAAACATACCTCCACATAATCTTGTGCATAACCCCGACTTCACATTTGGTTTGCTGGTGTTTTGAGTGTTTAAGCCTCATTTTCCTTCTGATCTGTTAGCACAGGAGAACGATATTGTGTTTTCTACTGGCACATGTTTGCTCCTGGTGTTTTCAGCTTCGTGGGAGCCAAGGCAGGAAAAACCCACGTCCCATGAACCTGGGAGCTGAGTGGGTCTCACGGAGAGATGACAGGGAGATGCCTGGTTATCCATCCCTGAGAGAGGGGCAAGATGCTCTGTGCAGTGCCTGGAGGGACCATACCTTGTTTTATCTCCATCTTTTGCACTGCTATGGGTAACTGATCACAACTTCAATGTTTTGCTTCATAAGAGCACGTATCTTCCTCACAAGAGATGCTGGAAGATAGAGGTGGATTCCTAAGCTGGTACAAACAAGCAGATTTTCCTTTTGAACATGCACAGGGAAACCCACTGCTCTCAGAATCCTCCAGGACCTCCAGGAGAGATTGAAGGGTTGGTTTGTTCTCCCCCTGGAGCAGCCAGCACCTCTCTGGTTATGCAAGAGGGGGTCACAGGTAATTTTTCACTCAGCCATGCTGATTTTGTGTTCTGAGGAACGTGGGGACCAAGGACAACTCCAGTGGGATGAAACCCCTGTTCTTGCCCTTCCTTGCTGTTGATGAGATAGGACCTGACAAGGCTGATCCCCGATCTCCAGCTCTGCCCAGAGGGTCCCTGGCCCACTCTGGTGATGGGATGGGGATGAGGATGGGGATGGGATGGGGATGGGATGGGGACAGGGATGGGATGGTGATGAGGACAGGGATGAGAACAGGGAGGGGGATGGG